>LPNX010319325.1:90310-120797 GCA_001517045.1 Pseudotsuga menziesii | reverse complement strand
TATATATTCATGCATTGTGAAAAAAAAAGTTTGTTGAATGCATGTATGACTGAAAATAGAATGTGTCTATTTGCTTAAAATAATTATTAATGCTGGAATAGTTAATTCGCTGCCCAAGAATGGACATGAATGAGCTCATGTGCCTGTTGGGAAGGCATGAAAAATATGAAAGTCTCCTTGAAAAGACTTGGACTATCATGCCAATTGGGCAATTAATTGACTGATTTTAATTCCTACATTATGCTTGGTCTAACAGAATTTCAATGATGCATTTCATAGGTGAGAAAAGTGAAATCGAGTAGTGCACATTGATTATGGCAGTGGACCAAAAGCTGCTAGACTTGGCTGGAAGTCTTCTTCAAACAATTGCCAAGACCCAAGAAAATATTGGAGAGATGCTCAAGATACAGAAAAGTACCTAGACTTGGGGATGAGCCAAAAGCTGAGAACCAACAAGAGAAGCTCGTCAAAGCCGAGGGGCTTGGTACTGAAAGTTCAAGTAAATAATTGAACGTGGGACAGATCTACAAAATTTTGATGTGCAAATGGTATATGTATTCTTATGTATTGGAACACCAAGGACGGTGTTATTCCAAGGGGGAGGGGATTGTAACACCCTGGTTTTGACCCTGTTTGCATGAAAGATACATGATGTATATATTGTAATTAATCATGGTGAGGAGCTAAAGGAAAAATGCCCACCATCGATTTGGTTGTGTTATGTTTCAACAATTGGGATTGTTGCCAATGATATAGCATGCCATCCAGCACATTATAGTTCTTCCATCATGTAAACATGCAAAATTAATCAAAAACCTACAACCAGCTATGACAGTGCAACGTTAAATGAAAAGAGCATGATTTACTAAGGTTAAGGGGGGGGATTGTCTAACCCGTGGGAGCCATTGGGGGAAATCCATGTGTCAACCACCCATATAAAGAATCTTGATGTTACTTGAGGGCAGTTATTTTTGTTGGGTAGTGGTGGGTGGCAGGCCTATCTACACAGACCCTCCTCCAGCAAGATTGTTCCATTCACGTGGGGGAAAAGAAAACATTAGAAAATGTTTCCACTCTCCCACTCTCTCCAGTTTTGCTCACCTTCATGCACCATCTGGGAAAAACTCAAGGGGGGGGGGCATTTTTGGCTGTTCATTCCTCACGCAAGGGGTTTTTCTCTTCACTGTCCATCTCACGCAGGGACACCGGCTGCTTTTCCTCACACACCGATTGGGGGTCTGGGTATGTTCTTTCTTCGGTGTGTGAACATAATCTATTTCCCTTTTTCCAATATCAGACTATGTAATGTCCTGGGGATTTTCATCATTGAACCATGGCTGTTGTCTTCCCTGATCAGTGGCTTCTATGAGTACCTATGTGGTGTTTTTTGTGTTTATCTGCATGCTTCAGAGATGCTGTAGGTTGCTATGGAATCGTTTTGGCCACAATAGGGCCAAGAACGATTTAGGGATTTGTCTTCCCCTGTCCAAGTTGTGAAGTGCTTGTTTTGCTGCATACATGCACTGGTTAGTCTTAGGACTGTGTGGAATGAGATTGAAGGTTGGGTATGCTTGAGAAACCCAGGTTTGGGGAGCCACACAGACAAATTTAGATGGCTGGATTTCTTCTCCACAACCCTCGAAGAGCACTGGCAAGGGAAGTCAGGTCCTGAGGGACTGTGAAGCAGAGAAGGGACTGATTCCTGGTGTTGGGTGTGGGCGGGTGTCTTAGAGGTCAGGCATGCTCTGGTGTAGGCGTCCTAGCTCTTCCATGAGCTCACCAGCTTAGCATTTAGCTTCTCCCAACTCCTTGATAGCCTGATAAGCCCTACGGTGTGGGCTTGGCTGGTTTGTGTACCTTGGCTATGTGTAAGCCTGCTTAGTCCCTTATTCCTTGGGGAATCATTCCCAACTTGGGGGTGGTAGTTTTGCTGAGATATTGATGAGCACGTTGGCCTGTGGTTGGGTGGAACATTGCAGCGACGTATCTGGTTGAGGGACAAGTTCTTTATGAGATAAGTATCCTTGTCTATTTCATCTCTCCAATTATATTTGATGGCTAATTTGATGAACATGTTGAATGCCTGAATGTATGTTTGCTTCCATTGTGTATGTGAATGATTATGCATCTTAGCATGTTTTATGTTTTAAGAATTTTATTTCAGCATTTTATGTATGTTCAACTTCATGGGGATAGTTTCCCGTATGTTTGATGGTTTGGTAGCATCCTCTTTGCCAATTAGAGGGTCGGGGATGTTACACTAAGTCAAGCACAGTATATAATTTTGGACATCATAGAAATATGCAATTTAAATAAAAACCCACAAGCAACTATGTCAATGCAAAAATTAATGAGATGGAGGCATGATTTCCTAAGGATAATGGGGGGGGATGTTTAACCTTGAGTCATTTTGGGGAAAATCCATGTGTCAAAAGGAAACACCCAAAAATGTATGCCATTTCCCTCATGCATTCATGTTTTCATCTTCCCTCAATTTTTGGGGAGCGGGGGGACGTTTTGATCATCCATCCTTCACGTTTTCAATTTTATTCGTTGTGCATGCCCAGTCCATCATCGGGCTATCAACAAAACATTGTGGTCCATTCTGATCATTCTCGATTCCATTATGTCCATGTGTGTTGTGCATTCATCCTTCTTGAAGAACTGTGTTTTGTTCTCGGTTGTTTTTCTGGGGTTTCCTCAGTGTTGCTGTACAATAGTCTCCTCTATCACATAGTGAGTGGAAGCCTGTTTTGTTGTGTTGAAATTATGGTCCGTTGTGTATGCATATTTTTCCTTGGTCTAAACTGGTTTGGAGTGGGATTGGGTCTGAACTAGATTGATAAACCTAGTGTAGGGAGGAACCTCACAAATAGATATAGAGGGGTTGGTTTTCTTCTTTGCACACCTTGAACAACATTGGAATGAAAGGAATAGACTGAGGGACTATGTAGCAGAGAAGGGGATGCTTCCTTGTGTTTGGTGTGTAGATTTCTTAGGAGCTGAGCTCAATCTAGTGCAGGTGTCCATAGCTTAGTGGTTGAGCTCACTAGTTTAGCGGTTCAAGTTTTCTAGCTCCTTTGTAGCCTGATAAACCCATTTGTTAGTTGGCTTGGCTTGTCCTTAATGAGAATGTTGGCCTGACTGACTGCAGTCTAATAAACCCAGCAATATATTGACCTATTTGTTTGCATCCTGATAAACCCAACTGTGTTGGCTTGGATGATTTTTTTTGTATTCTTGGCTATGTGTGAGCCTGTTATTGTTCCTTATTCCTTGTGGGAATCATGCCCATCTCAGGGGTGGAATTTCTACTGAGATATTGATGAGCACAATGGTCTATGGTTTGGTGGAATGTTGCAGTGATGTAGCTAGTTGTAGGACAAAATTGTTTCAAAGATAAGTATCTTTTTTTTAATCTCTGCATGTGCATTTTCTTGATGAAATATGACGAACATGCCTAATGCATTGAATTGATGAATTTCTCCTGCTATATAATTGCAATTGTGTGCATCTGTGTATGTTTATTTCAATGCATTTTTAAATTACGTTATGGTGCCTAGATGGCCAGATTGATGATGGCCTAAATGATCAAATATGTCCAAGACTTCTGTTAACAGGTTAAATTTCCTTCCGCAACTTGCAGGATGCGGGATACGAGATGTAGAAATGGCCTTCTGTAAACTCTATTCCCTGCAGATTTTCCTTCTGCAACTCTCCTTTCTGCATGCAGGATGCAGGATGTGGGATGCAATATGTGGCTTCACGATCTCTATTTCTGCAACTGATTATTTCCGCAATGGTCTATTCCTCATGTGGGATGTGGGATGCAAAATGCGAGATATGGGTCCGCAATTTCCATATTTCCCCAATTCTGCAGACTCAAGCTTTATGCACCGTTGATTCTTGTGAGTTGTTTCTCAGCCATTGATATATTCCCAGATGTAGAATAGATTGTGACCATCGATTTTCTTCATGATTTTCTCTATCGTTCGATCTCCTTTGATACTTTTTCTTCATAGATCGTCATATTGAGCACTGATGGAATAAATTTCTCTGCTATTGGGAAGTTAGAAAATTTACATGGAGTTGAATAGATTGAACTTCAAGATGGATGCTCCTACATCGGTTAGATAGGCATAATGATCATGTTCCCTCTCTAGTGGATGGGGGGGCCATGACATCATCCTTCTGGTGAGGATGAATTGAAATGGATTAATGTGATCCACAACCAAATTTTGGCGAAGAAGGATATAATGTCTCAAACGTTGGACTGCATGGATGGTAGCTAGGGATAGCTTCTCAACCTAAGTGTAATGAAGCTTGGAATCAATAAGGTTTCAGATAATATAATAGATGACATGCTCCTGGAGCTCCTCATCCACTTGAACCAATACCATACCAATCGTCTCTTGAGACGCGGCCACATATATCAAAAAGTCATGACTATAGTCGAGTGGAATAAGAACATGGGTCGATGCAGAGGATTTCTTTAAAGAATTGAAATACTCTTGAGCTCGCTCATCCCAGATAAATGATGTGTCTTTCTTCAATAAGTGCATGATACCCTTAGTCAAATTGGAAAAATTGACCACAAATATTTGTAAGAAGTTCGCCATCCCTTGCAAACATTGAAGATGTCTAATATTACGTGGGGGATACAATTGAAGTATTGACTCAAACTTCAAAGGATCCACTCTAATGCCCTCCTTGGAAATGATAAACCCTAGTAAGAGACCAACCGTCATGTAAACTATGCACTTATTAGGATTTAACCAAATTTGATAACGGTGACGTATTTCGAAAACCAAATGAGGATGAGCAGGATGACGCACCCTAAAACGAGAGTGAGTAGCTAAGTCATCAATATATACTTCAATTATGCTTTTAAGGTCGTGAAACGCAAAGGTCATAGCCCATTGAAAATTTGCTTCGGCGTTTTTAAGGCCTTAGGGAATATTCTGATATGCAAACGTACCCCAAGTACAAATGAAATCAATTTTATGTTGATCCTTAGGTTTAATATGGATATGATTATATCCTAAAAAGCCATCCATAAAGGGAAAAACCTCGCTCCCTGCACACTCATCCAAAATACGATGAATAAATGGTGTGGGGAAGTTATCCTTAGGACATGATCGATTCAAGTCTCTAAAATTAGTGCATACATGGATCGTTCCCTGCTTCTTGTCAACCAGAACAAGATTTCACACCCATTCACTCAAGGGAACGGGATAGATGAAACCATCCTTAAGCATCTTCTCTATCTCTACCTTAATAGCAGGTGCTTTCCTAGGATTCATCACACACAAATGTTGTCGAACATGTTTAGCATCCGGATAGGTTTTAATCTACAATGCGAGGGTCAATTCTCAACATCTCCTCATATGAATAAGAGAAAACATCTCAGAATTCTTTAAAAATCTTGGTGTATGTCTCAATCTCATCGAGGGAACAATCCTCCCAAATGTACACATTCTCAATATTTCCAGGAATGAGAGAAATGTTGGACAAATTGTCCATGTTCCCTTCAACATACTTACTAGAAGATCCTAATGGGACCATGGGCTTACCAACTTTCTCGCTTGAAATTTCCCTATAGTCATCACACTCTACATGATCAAGCTTAAGAAGAAAATAAGATCTATGATGCAACTCTCCCCAAGGTTTTTCTAAACCAGACATAGCTTAGAGAATAGCCTTATCCATTGGAAAAAATTCATCAAAGAAGTCATGCAAGTGATATGACACAACCGCCCAAGAAAGCCATGCATAAGGGTCCTCCTCCTCCATCCATGAAGAGGAAGGACTAGAATCTACAATAGGACCAAGATTAACTTGATAAGCCACCAAAGCTGTAGATAACGACATTTTTGTCTTGAAAAATAGAGAGCCTTCATCCGAAGTACCCAGATAAGGGAGAGTCCAAGTATCCTCCATATGTGAAGTACGAAAAGGAACCGAACTCAACGATGACGAATCTCTATCAAGACTAGACCCTATCATAAGAACGAGTGTGGGAAAATTAAAATTTCCCATCAACGAAGGATACATACCCACCCCAACATTCTCAGTTGTCGGCTGAGAATGATCAATGATCAGGATAGTGTCTCCAGACAATGCTTTCATACCAGAGTTATCAAAATATTTTTGATCGATCGTAATAATCCTCCCATCCAAAGGAAAACAAACTACTCGAAAGAGAGACAACACAAGAACTTGCATGTTATAAATCTAGTTACATCAGAGTAAAAGATTATAGTCAAGGGGTGCATCAACCACCTCAACCTTGATCTCTATGGTCTCCCCCCCAATTGGACCTCAAGGGAAGGAAGTATACCATGCGGCCGAAAATATCTTTCGTCAAATGCAGTCAATATGGTTCCATATTTTGACAATGTAGGAGAACCCAAGCCCTTCCAATAAGATAAATACATCACAAAAGTTGCAACTCCTTCATCAATTGCTACATGCTTGATGGTGTTGTTTAGACACTCTACATGCACTAAAATAGATACATAGTAAGGAAAGTGAGGTTGGAATCCTTGAGTTTCAAATTTAATCATTGTGGAAGAAATCCCATCAACAACCCCAAGAGCAGATAATAAGGCTTTCCTTTGCAAAGGGAAAGTCTGAAGAACTTCTAAATAAGACATTGCACAAGGATTCTTTCCCAAATCCTTGAAAAAATAATAGTTATGGGTGGATCGGGAATTAGGATTGTGCCCCGAACGCTTTAAGAATCCCTTAGGAATGCGAGGCAGAGCTTCAGGCTTGTCACTAGGGTTTCTCAATACGTAAAGAGATCTCAGGTGGACCAGGTTCTTTTACTAGGTCATGTTGCAACATATCATAATCCTTAGCATGCATCACAACATTTTTGGCAGACATCATGTTGATGCAACCATGGCCACTTATGTTGTTCGACGACTTTTAACTCCCACCAGAAGCACTTTTGGGATCCACGGTCCTCGAGTCCATATTTTGGTTCTGTGGTAAAGGATCTGTCAACACAGATGGGCTCTATGCAATGAACTTCGAGGCATCTTCTATACGAGGGCACAAGTGAGTGAGGTGATCATCCCAGCAAAGATTGCAAGTAAAATTAACCTTACGTTGAGGTTTCTTGTCCCCCCTAGCATTACCATTATTATTTTCATCATTATCATTTCCATTCTTATTCCCACCCATTCGGTTGTTTCTACCTTTCTTCTTATTCCATCTGGGTTGTTGGTTACCCTTCTAGTTCGACAATTGCAAGAAAAGTACATCCACCGTTTGAGTGAGATGAGACGAATCTGTAGCTTGTCCCAAAGCAGTTTGGTTAATAGACAACTTATTCATTTGGTTTGTAATCGAGTATGCACATTTAGCACTTCTAGAGCCTACAATGCCATTGACATGTGGCCCAGGTTTGAACTTCGGATCGAAATATGATCGTGGTGCATTTGGAATAATCTCATACAAAATCCCATACTGAGTAGAAATCAAGTCTTATTGCTAAGCTTGAAATATAGCATGTTCCTCGTTCTATACTCTAGATGTGGAAACATCCTTCGCTATATATGGTAATAATGATTTGAGGAACCACTCCAAGAGAAACTTTGGTGGAATATGAGCCTTAATCAATCACTTTCATCTACGCAACTCTTGAATGTGATCAAAGATATGGGTGGATTTATCCTACTGAAATTTTGACAAGAGTTCAGTATCAGAATCGTAACGCACGGTAGCTGAAAGTGATTGAGAAAAGTCATAGCTAAGTCATTAAAGGTCCAATATGTTCCCCCAGGAAACTATAAATACCACTTCGCCGCAGGACCCATGAGGGTGCATTAAAATAGTCTTAAACAAACAGAATCATGATTCAATGAATTCGAAGAGAACCATAGGTGGAAAGTTGTAACGTGCTCACTGGGGTCCTCACCAGTCTTACCTTCGACTTTTGGAATGTTCGAAGGAATCTTGGGAGGGACAACCAGCCATGTCGGATCATGAGATACCAAATCATGGGTCAATCTCGATAAGTCAGGAAAATTTAACGTCCCTAGGAAAGGGAGCCTAGGTTGATCCATTTGGTTCCATGCCCCCTGATAAGACTGGTTCACATAGGTATGACTTTTGTAAAATCCATGGCCTTGGATAGTTGGATAGTAAACTCCTCTTGATTGAATCATATAAGGTTGCATGGGAATATTATAGTTCGGATTACCTTGAGACTGGGTTGCTCCGAAGCCATAGTTGCGAGATTGATAAGCGAGTTGATACTTGTACCCATAAGGTGTATAATTTGGACCATAAGATGGTACATAAGGTGGTACATACCCCGCTAACACATAAGGAGGCACATAGCCTTGTGACATTGCGGTGTGAGCAGACATGGGAACAACATGACTAGCGGTAGTACTCTGACCCAAAGGACCCTGCGAGTTAGGGGGAGGATGTGTCGTGAGAAATTAATTTGAAGGAACAAGTGTTGAATATAATGGAATATGGGAATGGATATATCTTATGGCCCCAATATTCACATATCTATGATTAGTTCCATGAATGGGAACACCAGTACTAGGCCTAGGTCACGTGTGTGAAGGTCCTCCCACCGTAGGGGTAGAAGGTGCAATATGACTATGACCAAATCTCTCTACAATGAAAGGAATGAAATTGCCCCTAGGTGTAGCACTAGGGTCAACACTGGATCCAACATTGGGTGTTGGATAGGTCTCGACAAGGTCTGGCATGCCATACCTAAATGTGCTAGTGCTAATGGGTACACGGTGAGTCTCACTGCTCAGAATATGTGACCAATGCCGGAGTTCTGAGTTTATGTAGTCTGGAAATTGTGATAATACATCATGTGATATCCTAGACATAAAGTGGTCAGGATCTTTCAGATTCCCATAAAATCTCTCAGGTAAAGTCTTCCCCTCAGGGGGTGGAGAAGGGGAACCTTCCAGAACCTCAGACATGTGACTCGTGGTGAGATCTGTATGTGAATCAAATTGAGTATAGGTCCACCCAAATTGTCTAGCTCTCTCTCCCAAAGGAGGAGGGAGACGTAGAAGGCATAAGACCTGCTAAATGATGAGAACGACAGGGTTCTGCACTCATATCCACTATGAATCAACAAAAATAAAAAGACTCAAACTAATTAAGTCCCCTAAATAAATCTAGCATACACAGAGCACACTCATAAGGAAATATACATCCAAAATACAATCAAACCAAGGGGAGGGTATGTGAGCTCCTGAATGCAACAAGTATGTATCTCCTAGGAGAGGCTTGAGACTCCCATACACTACATGCGGAGGTGTGTAACCAATTATAGTGTCCCTCATATTCAACACATAAAGCGACTATGCTATCTGACCCCTATCTGGCCAGGACACTCACAAAATAACCTCTACAAGTACCCCCTATGATACCTAGGTAAGGAAACTAAGGTCACCCCAATATAACCAATGCTCAAGCAGAAATTTGCAAGAGGGATCGACCGTATGGGTAGGGTAGCGAAGCTCGAAGATCAAAATCACCAATGGGTACCTCAAAAGCCCCCATATATGAATACAATCCTGGAAATATCTTAGGCACTCACAGAAAGTGGCCAAGGGATATCCCAACCACAATCGTGTACGTGTCCTTGTACCTAACTCCTATGTAAGAGGAGCCTCTCGAGAAACACTAATTATACCAAGGACTTCACTCTCTCACGTGGACAGACGCCTACTTGTTTCTTTTAGTAGTATTGGAGAATTAACTCACAATGAACTATTCCAAGACTCTAAATCCTAATCTTGTTGATGTACCCTAACAAATAAAAATGTGTAGTTCATTTTAATTTAAGCATTGATTTTAATGGATGTGATTACTCAAAGGGAAATGACCTTGAAACTAATGGTATTATGAATCAACAGTGAATAGATGTGCACACCTAACAAACAATTCCAACTGAAATCTTGTCTAAATGAAATAACAGGGTATGCCACTACATGAGATGCATGTTTTTCCTTCAAATGACAATGCAATCATTCCTAAATAAAAACCCGACTATAACTTCAGTAAGAAAACGTAATCCAAGTACCATGTAAGTGCAAAGATGCAACAATGCATAAATATGCAAAAAACCAAATGGTTTTGTATTTTTTGAAATAAATGAGATGTAAAAGTAACAAAAGGACTCTACAACTCTCAGACCCTACAACCACTCACAGAAAAACCAAGCAAGGCACCCAGGTAAAAGAGATCTAATGCACTAATCCCAAAACAAAAAAGGAAAATGATGACAAGAACAACATCTGATAAAAATTAAATCAAAAAGGGTCTCTGGTCAGAAACAGAGGCAGTATACATACACCAATAGCATCCAGGAAGACTCAACAACATTCAACACTCACCTAGCAACTTCCAATCATCCAAATAAATCTAAAAAAAAATGCATACACGACTGTTCGCACAAAACTTGCGTACATACGTGGGAATTCAGAAGAAAATCGCCTGTATACGCAACTATGAAGCGAAAACTCACGTACAGGAAGGAAAAGAGGGTAAAATGATAAGCCAAGACAAAAATTACTTCAACCAAAAACTAAAGAGTAAACCTACTTCTAGACCCAACACAGAAACCTAGACAATGGAGAGAAATTCAAGCACATTATGCACCCAATCCCCAAATTAAAAACAAGGAACCTCCCTAGTGGAGTCGCCAATTCGGTTATGGAGAGAAACTTCCTATGGCGTGGGGTGTGCCACAATAGACTGAATGACACCAAAAATCAATCCTTTCCAATATGCAAGAGTAATAAATACATCTAACACTAAGGGATATGAATCGTACCTTATTCTAGATGGTTGATGTAGATCCCCGTTGAGATTTTCCAATCATGTATGTATTCCCAATTTGCTCTCAACAACAGCAAACAAGACAAGAATGCTATATATTCAAGTGTTAGTCCTACTCTAGCATATATAATCAATCATTTATAAGCAAATAAATACATCCATGGATACAATATTCATATTTATGCACATGTATTGAACAGGAAATGGATATTTCTATTAATAAAAAAAGAGAAACAAGAGTGACAACCTCTGTCAGCACTTCTTCAAACCCGAGAAACCGAGTCCTCCACTTGGGCCTCCACCAATTCAATCCTCCCTCTCTCAATGGAAATCTCACAAAGAAAATAAAATCTTGAGAAGATCAACACTGTGTGCTCTGAAGGGACAAAGGGATGCATACTCAAGCATAACAATTGAGGCAAGAATGGACTATAGTTTTCTTGCTCTCAATTTTCTCTTCCTTCAATGTATCCAAGAGGCTCATTATATAGCACTCCAAATAGATAATGGAGGGTCGAGTCTAAGCATTCTCAAGGCATATGGAAGGCCAAGAGTTAAGCTATTAGGACCCCTATGAGGAAAACTCCAAAAATATTTGTCTTTGTGCAAATTTACCGATGTACGCAGGTTTTGGCTCAAAATTTGCGTATGCACGTGAGGTATGGCTTTAAAAGTCGTGTATAGGAATAAACAGGTGTTTTTTGGGAATAATATTGGAACATCAAAGTATAATATGGGTAAAGGGGGTCCATAGAGTCTGTGGAGGGACATGAAAGGCCATAAATATGTGATCAACCAGGTGTGGTAAAATCACCTACAACACATCCATTCCAGATTCAACATTGTAAGGATTGGACATATCATCATCACCATCGATGTCATTTTCGATCATCATGTCATCGTCGATATCATCTTCATAGACATTGTGTACTACATCATTTGATTCAATTAATTCTTCATCATCTTCATCTAGAACATGATGATCTAACTCATGTTGATCATCCTCGACATATTCTTCTTCTTCAAGACCATCTCATTATCATCCTCCACATTATACTTTATCGACCTTCCCCTTCGATCATGTCTCACGAAAAATTACCAACCCCCTCTACCTGGAACGTCAAAGTAAAATACTTGATCACATTGTCTTGGAAGAACATAGGGCTCTGTTCCTGGCTCAAACAACCTTGTATTGACCATGGTAAATCCATTATCATGTTTAATAATAGTTCTATCAAGATCATGTTGATTCAATTGTAACATATACCATTTGACAACGAAAAAAATTAATTTGGAGTTAAAACCACATTGAATAATATCTTTCAAATACCCATAGTATCAATTTTCTGATAGTTATGGATGTTTGTCACTTCTAGAGTAGACATTGGTCACCTCAAAGATTGCAGTTATCCCACAATCAGAATTTTTCTTTGTTTCATCCAACTTTTTGATGCAAAGTTTACGACCATTACACCACATATCCTTATGGTATTTTACCTACAACAAACCATACACATAAATGTTACATCCTGAATTGATCATGATTAAGTGCATGTTTATGCTATGCAAAGAAAGAAATGAACGTTTAAATAAATATATTTGAGTTCTTTTAATAGTATGACTAATTAATATGCTTGCATGCTTATCTCTTAAACCATATGTTAAATCGATTTCCCTTTTCTGTAAGATTGGTATCTCCATTATGATGTGTTTCTTAAACCAATGAAGCCACACCTTCCCATGATATTCCATGAGCATATTGTTCACATCGTTCAATCCATACCTTCATCCAATCAATATTGTTTGCTATGTATAAATGAAGTGCATCCCACTCATGACCAACTGCTTCATGAAAGTAAAATTACAATTATGTACAAATGTATATTCACTTAACATACAAGTATACACTTTTAATTGATGTGTATTGAATATTAAAAATGAAATAAGTATGATAAATACATAAAAAATAACACTCAAATGTACTATAATTAATCTCCACTAGATAATAATTACCTTTCATCTTCCTCGATCTACATTTCCCAATGAGGTACTCCCCTTTGAAATTGTTATTGAGTTTGGATCACAAATGTGACCTAAATTGAGCTTTGATGATAATATAGGAAGGTATTCAATAATATGCATCATGTTCTGGTATACCATATATCCCTACATCATAGAACCATCTAGACGTGCTAATTATCTAACCAAGCCCTTCAAAAATTTCAAGTGCCTCTCAACCATCCACATGGAAGGCTTGAGTGTAATGGTCCACACAATTCAATCTCCTCAACTTGGTGTATGAGGTAGTGTTCTTGTGCATTGAAAAATTTCAAAGGTATACGCATTTTCATTTCACACATCAGATGCAAAATTTATCTCCTCCAATACTTTATATATTCTTTATGGATTTCTTTAAATGGCAACCATCTACAAGTGATGCAAACAAATCATGAGATTTAACAAAAAAAGCATTATTTTACAGAACAATTATAAAAATAAATATCAAATATAAGTTCTACCATGAATTAAACAAACTATTTATGCATGGAATATATCACCACTTACCTTATGTATTTTCCAAGATCATATATAACTTGTTTGACCGTGTTGTGGAAGTTGTCCGGGAGAGATAGATGTAGAAGATACTGTAAAAATATAAAAATTGTTTCATTATTTTTTTCAAAATGTAGACAAAAAACTACCAACAATAATATGCATGAGAATTAAAAAATATAGCAATATATATATACCATAATAATTACCTTGATGAATACATGTCAATCATGTGTTTTCACCCCCGCAAAATCACCTTTCTTGTTCTGATATTGTTCATGTTTGAACACAATCCAGTGGGAAATTAAATTTTTCGTATGAATTTTTCTACAAAATTTCTTTACTGATCCATTAACAACCATGGAATTGAGTTTATATTAATTTGGTATCTATTGCTATGTAATTTAATGACATTTTTCATTTCATGACTGGCTTCCTAAATGTAATTTAAATTTTTTACAGTTTTATTTTTGTCGCTCCTTAAATCCAATATTCGCCATAATTTTTCAACCATATTCTTTTTATATGCATTGTATCAAACATATGAGCAATTTGTAGGTTCTCATAGAACGACAGCCTACTGAATTGTTTAGGATAACTTTCATTCCTCGTGGAATCCCATTAATTCCTTCATGATCACGACGACCATCATGAATAACGGGTTATAAATATTTTACAGAAATCAATGTCAATTACAGTAAACAACACGTAATAAAAAATGATTAAAAAAATTTCATATATGATGATAGATAGACAATTCGATCTATACGTACCCTGACGATTTCTATTATATTGCAACTTCTATATGTGAGATGTCATTCTCTACGGTTTTAATGTAGTCTCTTCCTTCTTATTGAATAGATGTTTATCGGTAGTTTCATACCTATGATTCTTAGAGAGGAAGTTCCTATACTCACCAAACACATTCTTTCGTAAACTTTTTGAACGATGGGATTTGATCTTAGGACCACAAACTGGACATGCAAATTTTCCCTTTGTTTGAAGACGTACATAAAGAGTCGATGGATTAACATTTCCAATTATAATTAATATAAAATGAATGGATTATTTGAAAAAACATGCATGCATAATATATCAATTTCATAAAATTAAATACTATTAAAGTCGAAATTATAATTACATACCACAAAAATAGGTTAACCCCAGGGCATCATGTATTGTCCATACAAGCATTGCATGGAATTGAAATTTCCTTTGTTGTATTGGTCTAGATATATCATACATAGTGATGCCATTCCATAGCTTTAGTAGTTCATCAATAAGAGGCTTGATATGTACATTTGTATCTTTAACTTGGTACTTACATGATTTATTTGAACATATAAAATATATAATTATTACAACCATTAAGATATATAAATAATACACAACATTAAAAGACAAAAAATATATGACATTATGCAACAAAATACGGCAAGTGAGATGCCACTATATTAAAAAACAATTGTTGTAGACACATACCTGGAATAATCATTGCCAACATTATGTACTCCCTCATTATTGACAACCATGGAGGAATGTTATTATTGATAACAAAAACAGGCCACACCAAGTAAATATATATTTTCTATGCATATGGATTGACACCATCTGTTGCATATTTAAAGTGTGGTCATTTTTCCTCCATATATCTAAATGCATAAGCATTTGCAGCCATTCAAAGAATGTCATCCTTACTTCCATTATGTGCATGGTAATCCATAAATTGTGGTATGTTTTTGCACCTGAACAATCGTTGAAAACGTTGAATAATGGGAACATAATGAAGAATCTTGCAAGAAACCTTTTTTGTTACTTGATCTGTTCGATATCTACTAATATGATATCCTATACATTCTGTTTCAAATTCAGGTTTTTTATAATATATGATATGGTCATCGAGGCATGCATCAATTGCTTCATACTGCATTCCAATTTCTTTCATGATGACAAATAAATTTCAATATTTACGAGGTAAAATATTTGGTGATGGTAAGAAAAATTCATCTATCAAGCTACAACAAATTAAAGTAAAAAACTAGTTAATATCGTATATAAATAATATTAAGGAAACATGTTTAATCCATATTAATTTTACTTATGAATTAACAATGAAATTATCGGGGGATCAAAAATAAACTTTATCACAATCATATGTATGTGATGGAATATATTACATACCTTAACATATGTGTGATGAATATGTTTCAAAGACCATTCATAACCTTCAAGTTCATTATCAACAATATAATAGAGAGAAGATTTGTATTGGAGCCTTCATAAAGGGGTTTGTATGCCTTCTCAAGAAGAGGTAAATCATGAACATCATCAAAGTCATCATTTTCATGATCATTATCATCCATTATAACATTAAATGTATCATGGATCGATGTATTTGTACTATCATCTTCAACTATGACGTCAATATGATCATCTTCTTCAATATGAGCATTAACTTGTTCTTCATTATTCATAGCGCCATGGTCCATCGATGCTTGTTCTGAAAGCACACCCTCTAGGTGATATTTCATAGGATGTATTTCCTTTATAATTAAATGAAACCATCAATATATATTAGTTAATATAATAAATATTAAAATGATACATACATTTACAAAACCAATCAATATAAAGACATATATAATGAAAAACTTACAAATGGACGATAGTCATGTCCCCCCTCAGCATGTCCATATTCCCTACAATGTATTTTCGATTTTGTGATCTTTGTTGTTCTTCTTTTAAATCTCCTGCATTGACTACATGGACAATAGAATTTCCCAGCAACATTCTTTTCAGTCCATCCCACAATCTAGCGAGCAATTCGCAATTTTGATCACGTGGATCAAGAATATTGTTATGTTTTGACATTTTCTAATACCAAGATTGACTGATGATTATTTATCTTAAGAAATCAAGGTCCAAACTTCACTATTTTTTATCATAGTAACAATTGAAATAATTATTTTTTTTGTATGTAAAACAGTTGATGTGCAGATTCCTATTATATAGTTTCTAAAAATAAATTTTCGTTGGATATCTGACGAAATTAAGATTTTGGCCATTGTAATTTTTTCATTTGTAATCCAACGAATGTCATCTAATATTTGAATACAAACATTGGATTACTGACAACCATCAAATATTCGACACAAATTCGAGAAAATTTAAAATAAAAATCGTAATTACTAATGTGAAATCTAACAACAGGGTCAATTTCGTCGGATGGCGTTGGATTTTATCGTCGGATCTCAGGTTCAAATCTTCTTGTGTTTCTTCTTGAATTCATTGAACCTTCATCAATAGGATTTGAATGTCCATATTCATTATCTAACTGTGTATTCTTCTCTTTCACTATTTTCTTTGTTATGATTATAATCCTCCCTTGTCCAATTTGGTCAATTATGTCTAAATCAGGAGTCCTTTCAGTCTATATTTAGTCACTAGCACCATTGGGTCCACTTGGCCTAATTGGGGAACATGTACCAATTACTAAAGTGTGGGGAAACTAATTGAGTCCAACTTCCACTCATTGCACTTGCATGCATTAGTTTAGGAGTCTCCTAGATCAATCCCTACAACTTAGGATCCACTGGGAGTGCCGACACCAACCTCCATTAGTTGATTTCAGTAGGTGACTAGCCAAGATCAGTTAGGAGTAAGTTACATTCAGTTATAGTCTGTTACATTCAGTTCTACTCAGTTAGCGCTAGCTTTGCATGGATGCATGTAGTTGAGGCACATTTACTCACCTACCTCAGTCAGTTAGACTAGTTAACTGATAATTAACACTGAATTAGACACTTGAGTTGGGATTTTCAACTCTAATAATGATTTAGACAAGGTCAATTAACCATGCAATCAAGTAGAGTCAAACCAATTCGAATTTCCTCACATGGATTCAAATTTCATGAGGCTATTAGACATTATACTACATTGTAATTAATTATCTAATTAATTTTGATTAATAAAAGCATTCACAGTTGCAAGCCATTTTTGCACTGTTTCATTCTTCAATTTCTGAGTAAAATTGTATGATCTATCTTGTGAGTTGTGTGTTGGTCCACAGATCTATGTGCTCAATTTAATATTATTCTCTTTTGACTTTTCATTCTTACTTCCTTGAACTATAAGAGCATGATCCTTTCCCTTGGATATTCTAAGATCACCCATCTGGATCAATTTATCTGGCTCCTTTTTTGTTGAATCAAAGAATGTACTCAAAGAATGCATTTTCCAATTCGAAATAGCAAGCCTAGTAGCATGAAAAGTTGACACAAAATTTGAGTATTCAAGACCCAATTTTGATAGGATGGAAAGGATCGATTGATCTTCCTTGTTCTCAATCCCACATTTCTTGAGCAATAGAAAAAGTGACTTGAATTTGGTGAAGAACCCCTCAGTGGATTTGAACTACGGACTCGATGAGAATAACTCATTCTCTAGTTGATCCGCTCTTATCTCATCTTGTACTCTAAAGAGAGACTCAAGTTTGGTCCATACTTGGTTTGGAGTGTCAAAACCATCTAAATAAAAAACAAGATCAGGATAAATAGAGTATAAAGGAATCCATAGGCTTCATCCAACCTATTATGTCACTTAGCTTTCTCAACAACAACATTATGATCATTCTCTAAACCCAAGCAAAATCAGTATAGTCCCTTACTGCACAACAAAATTCCAATGTTGACCTTCCATTCATGATAGTTGAAGGGATTCAGGATCTTAGCTGAAGAGTAATCCATGCGAATAATTTTATCTGATCTTGAAGATACTCTCTGCAACATGTACAAATAAAAACTAGGACAAAAACTTGTAATCTTAATTCAATCTCTTCTTTAGAGAGGGATAGGAGACTAGATGCGCTCTTATGTAGAGAAATGATATCTTATCAACTCTGTAGAACTTGAAAACCTGAGAGCTTTAATGTAGAGATTTAAAGATTGAGAAACCTCAGGTATGATACCATGTATAAATTAAGGCTCTAATACCATGTGGAAACACAGGATAAAGATATAGCTACAAGAGATTTCTCACAAGCATGCACAAGGTAAAAAATAGAGATAAGAATAATGAGACTGAATAAAAGAGAAGTGGAGAATGATCCATAAATATTTCCATGTATTATTGATCAACATAGTTTACATAAATAAAACACCTCTGATAGGTAAAATCAAGTTGCTTGGGAGACAACTCATGCTATCTCATAAAGCAAACTTACTAAAATATGATAATCCCCCATAGGTGACTAAAGTAATTTCCAAATCAATCAAGGAGCTCGCAAATTCTCTAAATCATGAATGGTGGATAACCATGCTAATCATGAAATCTTGAGAGAAAATCACGAAGGATGGGTTGGCCACAAAAGATATCATTTCCCTTGTTGACTAGCCTTACCTTATCTATTAAAAAGTTGGAATAAAGAAGTATAAAGACAGAATCTGCAGGAAGGTGCAATTACTAATATGGTCAGTCAATAAAGTAACCATGATCTATACAAAATAAAGATAAAGGTGCTCCTAGGGTATATATGGAAATTATTGACCAAGTGGTGCAAGTGGATGCCAACTATGTAGGATAGTGGATAGGAAATTAATCAGAAATGATTAAATATTGGTATCCTAAGTATGGAGGGAGAAGTTGAAGAGTATAAATTTGGAAATATCTAAAAATGTGACCTCTTACCTTACTCGGATCACTTAGGTGAGGGATTATATTACAACTATTAGGGAGGTTGTGCAGGGAAGCAACCTTGTGAGGACTGCACTAAAGGGAGTAACCAAGCAGTGGGGAGTCTTTATGGAGGTGATTGTTTCACGAGAGAACATGAATTCTTGAGATAATCTTTGAAATGAATTTGTGCATGAAGATACCTGGAGAAATTATGTGTAGGATAGATCAACAAATAGCAAGGATGAAGAGGAGGATGTTTCCTTTTCATCCATAGGTAAGAATTCCAAGAAGGGCACCAATGAAGGGGATAAGTAGAAGATAGGTGAGCAGAAGAATGACTTCAGAAGATTCACGTGTTATGCATGCAATGTGTTTGGTCATTATTTTCACCAATGTCCCAATAATAATAGGGAAAGGTGGATAAGGATGAATAGGTTCTAGCTACGGCTGAGATAGAGAGTTACACTGCGAAGTTAGAGAAATAATTCTCTCTTGTCATAGTTTTTTTGATTTTTTCCAATAGTACATCTATCGATGTAGGGAAGTGGATAGTTGATAGTGAATATTGTGAGCACATGACTGGGAAGCGATATGAAATCCTCACTACAGATATTATTCCAGAGCAAATCGTACATCATGGAGAGGGTATAGTGTATGCGGTTAAATAATTTGGATGAGTACGGTTCCAACTAGACTTTGGAGAGCTTATGGAGGTATCAAGGGTTCTCTATGTTCGAGGGAAGAGGGATAGAAGACAATATACTCTAGTATTGGAGGGTGTATTTTATGTAGTGGTGTTCAAGAGTGAACACATATTTATCTACCCAATGGGAGTGGATCTATTTGATCTTGTGTTGATTCGTCATCGGAGAGATGATGAGTATGTGGTGTGTGGCTATCCTACATCAGGAGGATCTAGATGGATAAAAAAATTAGATTCTGAGATAAAACAAAGAGCATGAATCTCTAAGAATTTAAGTGATTCCAAGTACTCAGTCATTAGTTCAGAGGGGAGAGCGATATGCTTCGAAGATTGAATTGGTACATATTTTTTAGTCTTCAACTCAGGGGAGTACATGAGAGGGTGCTTATTCTAGTGTTGGCAAGAGGGTCGATTGGTATGACTTGTCACTAATGCATGAGAGATATGAGACTTATCAACATGTATCACCACTACAGAGTACATGTTTTGTAGAGGGACAACTTCTAGAGACAAAAG
The DNA here is from genome assembly GCA_001517045.1 of Pseudotsuga menziesii. Taxonomy (NCBI): domain Eukaryota; kingdom Viridiplantae; phylum Streptophyta; class Pinopsida; order Pinales; family Pinaceae; genus Pseudotsuga; species Pseudotsuga menziesii. The sequence goes on along the minus strand of LPNX010319325.1, from coordinate 100,516 downwards.
GAGATTCTACAACAAATAATGTGAGACTAGAGTGTGATCTGGAAGAGGAAACGCTAGAAGGACTTCCTGCAGGAAGTGGACATGGTGAGTGTTTTAGCTCAATATGTCCTTCATGTGATTATGCTTAACATGAAGGGACATTAAATTTTACCTTTATAGAGAGGATTTTAGAGAGGGTGGACATTCTTACATCGTGTGAAAATCACATGAGTAGATTACCAGCTTTGGTGGAGAAGCAATTTATCTTCTTTAGGGATAAGTTGGGAGTGAGGGAGAACACCTTCCTAGATAAGAGGGAGTGTTGAATTTTTCTACCTAGGGAAGTGTTCCCCTAGTGACTTTGTTCCTAATTCACTAGAAGGGTAAAAATGGCATGGCCCTTGTACAATTACTTCGAATAAGTAATTAATTCACTTCAGAGAATAAAGTGACTTTTTAAATAAATTTAAGTGGGATTTGAGAGAGAAAATATTTAATTCAGAGAAAAGTGATTTTTTCTCATCTATTGATGAGAAAACAGTTATACCCAAATCTTGTCACCAACATGTGATGAGATCCTTAACCCCTATGTTTGCCCTAAATCCCAAAACTTGGAGTGGAAACTTGCTCTAGTTGTCAATTCTACATGAAAAAACCTAGCACCGTGCTTTCCCTTTGGCTAATGAGCGGTACCTTATTCAGTACCTCCCGTGCCCTGTTATAGAAAAGTGGTGCCACCGCATATGTGCTTTGATCTTGGAGTGGTTCTCACCTAAACCACTCTATCATAAGGGAACAAAAGTGGTACCCTTGGTAAAAATGGAAAAAGAGAATATTCTTGAGGCTTCTAGAAATTGAGCCTCATGTCCTCCTTATCCCTATCAATATGGATTAGTTGGAGTTGAGATCCCTCTTGGTAGGATATTAGAACCACCTTACCCACAATTCTCTCAACTATCCCTATCCATTGAGCCTTATAAATACAAGCTCATATCCATAGTTGAGGGGGAGAACTGAATGGTATTGTTATGCTGTTGAATTGACTATCTAGCCCAATCCATTAGAGAGCACAAGAGAGCAAGTTGGACCTATCGGAGATGAGGTTTTGTCTTATGGAGGAGTTTTTCAACACTAAGGAAATGGTTGTAAGATTCTTCATTCATTTCATAATGCAAATCTGATTTTCATCCCACATAATTGTTGTTTTGATCTCGCATGTATATGTTACTAGATTCCTTCGTCACTAGTATGGATGTGTGAATAATTTTCTGGTAGCTTTGATGTTCTTGTTTGTTTGACATGTTTGAAGGTACACAGGTTCATCATCAAAGCGTTATTCCAAGTGTTTACAACATTCAGGGAAGATCTCCATCCTTTGTCATTCACAAATTTGTTCTGGATCTGAACCATTCAGACCAGAGGAACAACTTCTATTCGCAGAAGGTGCAATATTCTTGACTACAAATATGGCGACTCCACTGGGGAACAAAGAAAATTTTAGTTGATCTGATCTTCCTCTGTCCTTGAACACTTGTCTAAATCCAAGCTCCAGTTTCTAACTCTCTTCAGTCATATCTATCATCTGACTTAGTGAATTTTGGTTTAAAACTTTCAGATCTATTCATATCTGAACTATTTCGACCTTATATGCTCTGTTTTACAATCAATTCATCAGTCTTTACCTTGATTTGATCAATTTTTAACTTGAAATATCGTTCTCCTTCTGTTTTGGATTTATTCAGGGAACCGCACATGTGATGTTGGCAACAAGCGATGCCACCACCTGAACCCCGTTAGCTAGAAGCGGTGCCACCGCCTGAACGTAGTGATCCAAAAGAGATGCTTTTCCAGAACCGCTCTATCCATGACCCCTCTAGCATGGTGCCAGGTAGGCCTTGTTCCAGAACTTTTTTTGTCATTTTTTGCAAAAAGTAGAGTTTGTCTGCTTTCATTCCTGCACTATCAGGCTTGTGTGTTTAAATCTGAATGCTCATGGTTGAACATTTTGTGGTAAAATTTGTTTGATTGTAAAATGTCAAAAGCTAGGTTAGGATTGTTGATTATTCGTTTGCTTTCATTCTTGTTGGTTGTGATTCTGAAAGGAATTTTTGAAAGATTAGGTTTCAGTTACATCTATTTTCATTTCATTTATAAAGACTGAAAGAAAAACCACTTTCTTATCATCTTAATTTCATTTTCTCCATAGAGGACTTATTTTTGCTTTCAAAAAAGAAATTTTTCTGATTGAGATTAGGTCATTATTGTTACTGAGCATAGGGCACTGGATCTCTGATTAGCCTCACAAGCTTTTGGGTCCTCTTTGTTCTTTTGTCTCTCTTGCATTAGCACTATCTCATCAAAAGAAAAAATAGTGTAGTTTTAAGTTAGATCTATCTATGTTTCAAGAAAAATTGAAAAAATAGACTTCATATGCATGTAGAGTGCTTGTTGTTTTTTCTTTTAGGAAAAGAGACTCTTACCCATCTGATTGATTTCAAAGAGAAAATTAATTTTGGAATGTGTTGCTTGTCTTTGGATTTGATTTATTCAAAGCAGTTGTTTGGGAATTTTTGGTTTTCAAAATGAAAACAAAATACTCTCTCTCCCTCCCATAATTAGGCATACCACGAAAGGTAAAGTGAATTGTTTGCATCTACATATCTGCATGGTTTTAATTTTTCTGTCAAAATTCCATGCATTCACCTAACCGTCCACTTTAAAATTAACAGTAGTTATAGACTTAAAATTTACATAGCAATTTGAGTGATAGGCTAGAGACGTGTTCGGGCGTCGTTAAGCGTAGGAGTTGTCGTTCCGCACTACATCCCAGGACTCACGCGGATCTTCCACGTACCGTCGGTATATCAAATGGCCTTTCACATACCCTTGAGGTATATAGAAAGGTACTTCATGTACTTGATTGTATATAGGAAGGCCCCTTGTGAACAGTTGTGCAGACAGCACTACTACCGATTTGAGCTCCCACATACCTTGCATATATCGGGAGACCCCACTAGGATACCTTATCTATCTGAGAAAATCCCTTTGGTCATATTTCTTGGAGCCATACACTGAAAACATCATTCAAGGATATTACTACGCACGTACCATTGTTAGTATATCATGAGTGGCACGTTCTTGACAATCCTGGTGAGAGACCGGACTATATGAACTCCTCTTGTCATTTAAGTTTACTTGTTTGGCCTATAGCTTGAGTAGGGAAATTTTTGGTATGTTTTCTAGTTTGGAGACCCTAGGTTAGATAGGAACTATACAAAATAGCTGAATTAAGACAGTCCAGAAGAGTACGGGGCTTTCCAACTGATTTTATTCATGTTTCAGGAAAAGATCCTATGGAATCTATCAACCAAGGAGCTACTACCAACTCCCAAGTGGGAGAAAATGTGGTTGCAAAAAATAGAGATCCATATCCTTCGCATGGTCCTACCTTGGTCCAACAACCTTCTAGGGGTAATATTTCATTCCATTCTCCCATGGAAGGCCATGTTGATGACACTACTCATCCATATTATGGTCCCAATGCTTCATTTTGGGATACCTCTATGGGACAGACCATTGCTTCATTTGGAACTCATCCAACCTCTTCTTAAGACATTTCACCAAATGAAGAAGAACATCGAAAATACCAGGAAGCTATTCTCCTTGCAAGATAACTTGAGAATAAAATAGATAGCATATTGGGTACACCACCACCTCGATCAGCAGTTTTTCCTATGGGATATTGCTCACTTGTTGATTCTATGAGACCCATTGAACCTATTCTAGATCACACTATGACTCCACATAATCCAAGTCAAACTACAAACCCCACCACCTCCCATATTATGTATGTTCCAAATCCTCCCAAGTCTTCTGCACCTATGGGAACAACATTCAATTCTTGTTTCATCAATACCTTCTAGTGCCAAGGGGCAACCCCTGGCACGACCTACGTTACCTGTCACTGGAATTGTATCTAGTCATGGACAGACATCTAGTATAGAGAAATCTATAGTTTATGTCCCTCCTACCCATATGAATGTGGTCAACCCCCCATCCAATTCAGGTAAGCCCTTGGGGCCATAACCTATAACCAATCAAACCTCTTGGGGGTATGGTTACATAGAAAATCAAGTACCTATAGGAAATATCAATTACCAACCCACTCCTATAGGAATGCCTTATGTTGGAATTCCATATCCTAGTAATACTTTCACTCCATGGGGGAAACCTAACTAGTCCTACATGCCAGCTATAGGAGGGATACCTATACATATTGTAGGGGGTGCCTAAGGACCACCTTATGGAGGTCCTCCATATGGGGGGCCTAATGGTCCTAGAGGGCCTAGTGGCTTTCCTCCTTATGGTCCTAATGGTCTTGGTGGTCATGGAGGGTCTGGTGACCCTCCTCCTAGTGGTTCTGGAGGCTCTTGAGGTTTACCTCCCAGGGGTCCTGGAGGGTCGGGTGGTCCTCCTCTTGGTGGTCCCAACATTCCTGTTGGTCTCAGAGGCCCTAGAGGTCCTCCTCCTAGAGGCTTCGATGGTCCTAATGGTCTCGATCCCAGAAATGAACCCCTTGTGGGTGGATCTTCTGGTAGTTATTTATCACAACAACCTGTCTATCAGTCTACTTACAGTCCTACTAGTACTTATATTCCCTATAAATACTACCAGTACATGCAACATAATCACCAGTTACCTTTCCTAGCAACTTTGGGCTTTCCTGATCTGTCCAAGTTGATTAATGATCCCATTCAACATAACCCCTTGTGGCCTCCCATTCTGGTAAAGTTACCATTGGACATCCCAAAGTTCATTGGGGAGTAGGGAGATGATCCAAAAAACCATGTCATGGCATTGCATTTGTGGTGTTCTTCAAACTCCCTAATGGATGATTCAGTTTGTTTAAGACTCTTCCAACGAACTTTGACCGATACCATCATGAAATGGTACATCAAACTTCTGCAACATTCGTTTGTGGATTTTGGTTCTTTGGCAACTATATTTCTTACACACTTTCAGCTTCCTATCCATTATGAAATGGGTATAGATATCTTAACTTCTCTATGACATAACACCTCCACCCACATATCTTATCATATCCATGAGTGGAGAAGGAGGAGAAGACTTATTAAGGCTCCTATCCCAAATCAATTGTTAGCTGATTGGTTTACTAAATCTTTGTTGCCTCCAATCGCCCGAGATGTGGCTATGGACAGTGTCATTACTAAAGAGCAAGCCATTAGTCGAGCCCAATATCTAGACTTGGTATATTCCCAGTCCGGAACATTGTATGACTTGATCCCTCAAGCTTCTCTCCCAAGCACCGATCCTTCTAAGCCACCAACAGAAACCCCTGTTGATGGGATTGTTGGTTCAATCCAGTCCCCACCAACAAAAAAACCTGCCAAGCAACCCCATATTTCCACCCCTACTCCTTCAAATCCCAAGGTTTCCACCGAGTTCAATTCCATTCAGAGTACTCAAATACCTTACAATAATAAAAAGAAAGGTAAACCTAAAAACAAAAAACCTGGAAACCAGCAGGGGAATCCAAAACCAACCAGCAACGAGAATGATAAAGGGAAAAGAAAAGAAAAATACCCATGTCTGCTATGTGGAGGTGACCACTTCATGAAAGAGTGTCCTCATCGTGAAGAAATCACTCAATTTCTTAAAGCTAATCCCGCACCCGCAGTTCTCACGGATCCTTTCTCCTCTCAACAACAACTGATAGACCACATTTCTAATAAGGGAAATTCTAGTTCTCTAGACGAAATTCACATGATTTCCTTGGACACTATTATTTTGCAAACTTGAAGTAATAGTTATGACAAAACCATAGACAAGAAAGAAGACAATTCTTCTTCAGGAAAATCTCCCTCTACTGGTTCTCCCGAGTCCTCATCTACTAGTCCCCTAACCATCGAGAAACCTAATCTCGACATGGTTTTGTGTCCACCCAATATTACTCTTAGGAAGGTTGTTTTTAATCCAAATGCCTGAGCATCCTAGTTGTATAATGTAGTTGAATATCTTGCTTAGGCACCATGTGCAATGTCTACCTTAGAAGTACTCCAAAGTTATCCTACACAATGCAAAAACTTGTTAACCGTGTTAGGAGCTTTAGGCCTGGATAACACTAATTTGATTCATTTCAATGTCAAGAACTATAAGTCTATACTACCTCACAAACTCACTTTCCAAATCATAATGAAATTAGTTGGAAAGAAAGTATTTAGAACTGTCTTAGACGAAGGAGCTTCAACTTTGGTTTTGTCCCTGTCTTGTTGGAAAGATATTAGCTCTCTCGAGCTTGTAACATCACCAACGAATCTAAAAGCCTTTGATGGATGAGGTTTCCAGCCCCATGGTATCATACCAGCCCTTTTAGTCAAGATTGGGGGAAAAACTATTTATATTCAAGTGGAAGTAGTATATGCCCCGTTAGATTACAACCTGCTATTAGGAAGAAATTGGTTTTACGCCATGACTGCTGCCACTTCGACAGTATTTCGAACTGTCCAATTTTTGCATTTGGGGAGGATTATAACCATTGATCAGCTCGATTTTTATATGTTGGATGTTACCACCCCTACGGTTAATAACATCTCTATGTTAGGCTAGTCCCCTCTCCTTACCAGTCAATGGGGGTAGGCATGCTGAAGAATTCTTCCCTTGTGGGGATTTTTCCCTCAAACCCTCCTAACACAGACACGACGATAGTAAATATGATTTCGTTGTTTGAGTATGATCCAAAGGGAAAAAAAATTGTTGAGTCGACCTTGTTGATTCTGCATGAAGCAATGTATGATGTTATCCAAACCCTTTTCGAATACCACACTAATGACCTTCATCTGGTGGCTTCAGACCCTTACCACCTGCCCTACTAGTTAGAACCCTCTCTTCCTATTCTGGATTATCTCTCCTAGACTTTTCCTTCTGATGAATCCATTATGGAGATCATGAGTACGAATGAGCCTATATGGGAGGATTATCATCATAGATCCTTGTTCCTCCCCAATACCAATTTGGTAGACCATGATTTTGCATCCCTTTTCACTGCTGATATTGTCAACACACCTCGAACTCCTATATTGTTGTAGAACATGAATTCTAAAGGAAACCAATGCAACATCACTCAAACAGATCCAATTGACATATCAGCCAAGCCTGACACCCTTGAGCATGTTCATGTTGGGCAGAAATGCTCAGCAGAAGAATCTGAAGCATACCGAGCACTTTTCAAAGAATTCCTAGATGTGTTTTTCCTAGTCTTATGAAGAAATGTCAGGGATAGACCCATCCATTATGGTTCACGAAATAAAAACCTATCCCACTACAAAACCTGTCAGGAAAAAACTGAGACAAGTCCATCCACGGAAGGCTACAGCTATCAAATCTGAAATAGAAAATCTTCTAAAATTAGGGTTTATTTATCTCGTACCCCTGACAGAATGGGTATCGAACTTCGTCCCTGTCAATAAAAAACAGGGCACCATTAGAGTCTACATCGATTCCAGATATTTGAACAAATCTTGTCCCAAAGACAACTTTCCTACTCCGCATATTGACCAGATTATCGACAACTGTGCTGGAAGTGTCATCTTTTCATTTATGTATGGACTTTCGGGTTATAATCAGATTAAGATTTTACCCACCGATCAGCACAAGACATCATTGATTTTCCCATGGGGAACCTTTGCATACAGGAAGTTACCATTCGTTCTGAAAAACGATGGAGCCACTTTCCAGCATCCTATGTCCTATGCATTTCATGATATAAAACATATTGTAGAACCATACCTTGACGACCTCCCAGCTCATTCACAATGACGGGAGGACCACCCTGGTCATCTTAGATACATTTTCCTAAGATGTTGTCATTATAACATATGGATCAATACTCATAAATGTATTTTTTGCGTTGAGACAGGACGACTGTTAGGTTTTGTGGTTTCTAAGGATGGCATCCAAATAGATCCATTGAAAATTGTAGCTATTCTAGGACTACCATCCCCAACCAACCTTATAGAACTCTAAAGTTTGCAAGGGAAGGAAAACTTCTTCTACTGTTTCATTTGTAATTTTGCAAAGAAAACACATGGTTATATGTGTCTCCATAATAAAGACACTCCATTCTTTTTGGATGACCAAGCCCAACAAGCCTTTGATAATCTCAAACACGCTCTGAATCATTCAACCGTGATACACCCCCCATATTATTCAAAGGATTTTCTCTTATACATTGCTTCCTCCACTACTACCATCGCTATGGTTTTAGTACAGGACAATCCCAATGGTCAGGAGCACATGATCTATTATTCTAGTAAGAATCTCATGGATTCTGAAACTCGATACTCACGCATGTAGAAATTAGCATTGGCCACGGTCATTGTTGTTCAGAAATTTTGTCACTACATTTTGCTCCGCACAACCACCGTATTAGCATACTAGAACCCTATGCATTACATCCTGACTCATCAGGTGCTCAGGGGCAAGTATTCCCGATGTATAGTTGTCCCTACAAGAGTTTGATCTGGAATTTGCCAAAGCTACGTCAAAGAAATCCTTGGTCTTTGCTGAGCCTATGTGTGATCTTCCCTGTGCTTCGACAGAATCTGAGCCCAGTGATTCATTCCCGGATGAATTCCTGTTCCTGATAAACACTACTGACCCATGGTATGGATATTTTCTTATTTATCCCCAGACACAAAGATTTCAGCACACTCTATCCAATGACACACTCTATCCCATGACGATCGCCGCCATATCTATCACCACGCAAAACACTACCTCATTTTGAATGACACTTTGTATAGATGTGGTATCACATTTCCATAATCAAATGATGAAAGAATTAAGTGCCAAGCTAGGTTTTTGTCATGAAAACTCTACACCCTATTATCAGCAAGCTAATGGTTAAGTTGAAGCCATTAACAAAGTTTTTAAAATGATGCTACGTCAGATGGTTGGAGACCATAAATCCAACTGGCACCATATTATTTTCTCTACTCTTTGGGATTATAGGAAATCAGTGAAAAAAAATACTGGTTTCACACCTTTCCAGTTTGTCTATGGACTAGAATTTGTCTTGCCGATTCAATGTCAGATTCCATCCTTGAAACTTGTCGTCGAACTTCTCCCAGACACTTCCGCAGAGGAAGAAATATTTCTATACTTGAACAACCTTGACAAAACTAGAAGAGATGTTGCCTTAGCTAATGAGGCACACAATAAACACGTCAAGGTGCATTATGACAAGTCTATCCAACCTCATTCCTTTAACGAGGGTGACCTAGTTTTGACCTGTGATCAGAGAAATGACAAACTAGGAAAAGGGAGGTTTGAATCTATGTGGTATGGTCCTTTCGTTATTTCCAAATTTTTAGAGAAAGGGGCCTACAAGCTCATGGACTATGATGGAATCCCCTTAGGACAACCTCACAATGGGTTGTACCTGAAGAGGTACTATGCCTAGAACTTTCTTGTATAGTACCTTGTATATATGTATATTACTTGAATTTTAGTGTTCTTAAGTATTTTCAATATGGTTTTGAGTTTAGTGTCTGTATCTGTTTATACCATGTTTTGGTCGTGCAGAGTAGATGGATTTCTATGGCTTCACTGATGGTGCTTTCCGCCACACCTTGAATATTGCCTCACCTGATTGGGTTCTCTATTCCCCAGCTTACGATTTGGTTAGTTCAGGAGCAGTTTGTATTGGTCCTTCTACCGACAATATCACCGCGTATCGAGAAATCATAGGTCTTCTGACTGAAGATGCCTCCCAAGATGTTCATAACTTGATAGTTTTGATGGACTCACAACTAGTGGTTTTTCACTTAAACCATGTCTATACCATTAGTAATCCTATGCTTCTCTGTCTCTTCTGAAGGGTACATTTATTGGAGAGGCCATTTGAAGCTATTACCTATTGGAATTCAAGAACCAATAGAATTTCAATAAAATAAGTCAACCATAATGGTTGAATTTACATATTTGTCATTAAAAAAAACTACTTTTTTTGTTTGTATTTTCAACATATCTCATTTTGTTTTTACTCAAATTTCGATCAGGAGAGCTCGTTGGATGTGGAATTTGATTCTGCATCCAACGAGTACCCACACTGCATACTTTTGACGGACCCCGCTACACCAAAAACAAGAAATACCTGAAAAAACGTGATGATGACATCATCATCACATTTTTTTAGGTATTTCTTGT
>LPNX010319325.1:3694-90254 GCA_001517045.1 Pseudotsuga menziesii | reverse complement strand
TTCTTCCTCCAAAATTAATCAATATTATTTTATTATTTTAACTATTATTTTATTATTTTTCTTAGGAGGCCCATTTTAGACCCCAAAATTCCTCTAATGTCAGCTTCTGAAGCCATATGGATTCACAACTTAGCAGAGCAATCTGTTATGTATTCTGCTTTTGTTGTTCTAAGAGAAACACTGGACTGTTTCCTGCTAAACCATGAACTCATAGCAGACCCCAAACAAAAGCATCTACCTGATGTGCTTTTCTTGTCTGAGATACTTCCAACCCAATCTGCATCTGTAGTCATGGCTACCATCATAGTATAGACCAAGGTCTATAGTCCCTTTCAGATATCTCATCACATGTTTTGCATCTACTAGGTGAACCCATCTTGGTTGAACAAGATATTGACTTAAGGTGTTCACAACAAAACAAATGTCTGGTTTGGTATTTGTTAAGTACATCAATGACCCAATGATCTGTCTGTAATGATTCGCATCTACTAACTCTGATGAGTCATCATCTAACAGCTTTAGGTTGGATTCCATGGGTGTGGCCATGGCTTTGCATTCCAACATATTTAATCTCTTCAATATCTCTACCGCATACTTTCCCTGGTTGAGAAATATTTCTTCTGAACTTTGTCATATTTCTAGACCTAGGAAATAGTGCATTAACCCAAGGTTTTTCATCTCAAATTCTTCTGCTAGTTTCTTCTTGCTTTCCATGATCTGTTTCTCCTTCCCTGTCAAGAATAAGTCATCCACATATAATAACAGGGTGACAGGTTCATCTTCTACAACCTTGAGATAAAGGTTAGGATCAGCTTTACTCTTGGTAAAACCCATAATTGACAAAAAACTGCCATACCAAGCTCTGAGAGCTTGTTTCATGCCATAGAGGCCCTTCTTCAACTTACATATATGAGTCCATCTGTCTTCAACTTCAAATCCTTTCGATGTAAAACTCTTCCCCAATCATACCATTAAGGAAGGATTGTCTTTACTTCATCATGGAAGCAACTACCATCATAGTTCTGAAGGAAGTGTACCTTGCTTCCTGGAGTAAGTGTCTCTTCAAAATTAATTCCCTCTTTCTTATAGAAACCTCTAGCCACAAGTCTTTCCTTACTTCTATCAGCGACATATTTTATCTTGCAAATCCATTTGTAAGATACATTAGAGGAAATTTCAACTCAAAATGGGCCTTTTAACTTTTCTTCAAATTCCATGTCATCATGTGTTAGCCAATGAAATTGCTTTAAATTTGAAATACCTTATAGGTCTTAAACACTTTTTAAATATAAAATTGGGGATAGGTATCATAAAAAAAACTACTTTTTTTGTTTGTATTTTTGACATATCTCCCTGTGTTTTTATTCAAATTTAGATCGAGAGAGCTCGTTGGATGCGGAATTAAATTCCGCATCCAACGAGTACCCACTCGGCATACTTTTGACGGACCCCACTACCCCAAAAACAAGATATACCTGAAAAAACGAAATGATGATGTCATCATTCCATTTTTTCAGGTATTTCTTGTTTTTAGGGTAGTGGGGTCCGTCAAAAGTATGCCGAGTGGGTACTCGTGGGATGCGGAATTTAATTCCACATCCAACGAGCTCTCTCGATCGAAATTTGAGTAAAAACACAGGGAGATACGTCAAAAATACAAACAAAAAAGTAGTTTTTTTCTTTTCTTCCTCCAAAATTAATAAATATTATTTTATTATTTTAACTATTATTTTATTAGTTCATTTTTTGAGGCCCATTTTGAGTTCGTCTTGTTAGATCATCAACATATCCTAGTCTTTTGCATTCAACTTTGAAGGTTGGAACCCACTTTACTCTTGGTAAAGTCTCGATCCATCAGGAAGTTGCCCATCATGTCGTACCATGTCAAACTCAGATATCCTCTGTAGTCACTCCCCCTAAAGTGGAGTATTATCTTCCTTCTTCATTCTATATAGGTGATTCTATGCTTGATATATACTGGTCAATAGAGTATGTCATGTCATAGTCTATTCTTTCTGAGGCAAATCACGATTCTTGCTTTGTACACTTGTTCTAGCAGATCCATATGGAAGATACTACGTACTTCCCTTTATGTCTCGAAATCATATCATATACATCATTCCCCATAATCAACTGTTATTCTTTGATCATAGCTTTTTTCATAGCATTTTTTTTCATCATCTTGAGTTTTCTCTCATACCCATCGTGGTCTTCATCCTTCGAGGTGGATCTACCGCTCTTTGAAGCTCTTTCTTTCATCATGGTGTCTCTGACCCTTGGAGCTTTAGATTCATGTTTATTGAATTGTCATCACTTGTTCTTCGGAACAAGTCTCATCCTTCTTTTCTTTTAGGAGGTTGTACAGGACCTTTCCTACAATTCAAATGCACCAGTTGCATGGTTAGAACTACATATGCAAAATGAAAAATTCTTATGCATCATGCAACTATTTAGCCAATACAACATTCATCCATATCTCACAGAAACTTTCTATATGCCTTCCATCTCTACCATGACATCATTGAGATTGTGCACTAATGCAATATGTCAGCAAATAAGTTTCATTCTAGATAAGTAACAATGGAGATTTGTATAGAACCATGAGATACTTACCCATCACATGCATGCAAACAACACATCAACTGAATATAATCAAATGCATAACAAACAATATCATTAAATGACAATTGAATACTTATCTTTTGTTTGTTTCGTGGGTAGACTCCTTCTTGATCATTCTACTTCATCATCTTCTTCATCCATGAAATCATCATTTCTTATCCAAATGATGAGATGGATAAGAGGTTCGTCAAGAATTGAGTTCTTCATATTCCTCATCGCTTGAGGGATCTTCTTTGAATGGTGAGAGATTGATCTTCAATTTTCTCCCATCTTTCTTCTTCTCTTCTTATGAGACGAGCTTCTTCTTCTTCCCAGAGTCAACTGAAAGTAATCACTTCCTTTTGACACACATTCCTCGCATGAATGAATCCCATGATCATGGGAGGCCATTCAAGGTGGCTATCACCACTTCTGCATTCTGTGGTTCTTCTTCTACCGCTTCAAGATGTTATGCATTCTGGATCTTCACATTCTTCAACTATTTTCTCAAATCCATCTTCTGAATTATGTTCTTATCTTCAAATAGCTTGATCAAGGAATCAAACATCTTTGGTGTCTTTAGGGAAGATACTTTTTGTACAAGTTGATCCGTGATTGAATTAACAATAATCTTCTTGGTCGTGATCAAGTTCTTCTTGTGTAAGGATTTGAGGCTCATCTCCCTCTAGAACTGGAACCTCTCTACTCATGTAGGTGTTCAATTCATTTTCTTCAAAGAGATCAAATACTTCCATGCTTGGAATTTTTTAAATTCACCAAGCTTATCATCAAGCTGATGTGATAGATCACTTTGAAATGAGAACCTCAAATGCAAATAGCAAAATATTAGATCTTACCAATTTGAGGTGTCCGTCCTGCTTCCGGAGCTGGCTGATCTAGGGTTTGTAAGAGAAACCCTAATTTTCAAAACTTGGAATATTTCAGATCTGATTGTATATAAAGATAGATCTCTTCAAATGGAGTTGTCCAATGTACTCTTTTTTCGGAAAACAGTGGAGGGAAGCTCCCGGAACAGGAAGCCCTAGTTTTCCAATTTCTTCTACAGAAATGCCTGTAACTATTTCTGTGATATCTCCGAAATTAATGCTCCTATATGTCTCAAATTTCTCATTGAGGTAACCTCGAATGTCCCTGATCAAAAACTACAGGTTTCATCAGAATTGGTTTCACCAATTGGGATTTATGATCATTTTCCCAAGGTGACCTGTTACAGGACTGTTCAGAATAGTGAAGTTGTACGGCATGCTACGTGTCATTGGTTCATCTTCAGGTTCTGAAATTTGGACCACAGAAATTAAAGCCCATGATTTTTCTGGAACATCTTCAGTAATTCCATTTGGACCTACGTAGCCCACGCGACATCAATTATCCCCAGGTGTCCTATTTAGGGATGAATTCTGAAAGAGGCTAGAACCCTGACTTGGAGGGATCATATCTCCCAGAATATAGAGAATCTGAGGTTGAATTTTGGATACAGTGTAAATCAGAATTTTATATTCGACCTCTGAAATTTTCAACTCTTGATCCTTCATCAATCTCAGGATATATCTAATGTACCAAAACTTAGCAATTTTAGTATTTAGGGTTTTTCCAGATCGGGGTCAAACTAGGGTTTGACTTTTCCAGAGTTTCACCCAACCAAATTTATTGATCCAGGTCTCTAAAATTCGATTTTGATGAGGAGAACAATCCTATGCTGGGCTCACTCAAAAATTCCTCTTTTGTAGAAATCCCTAATTTTCTGCACCAAAACTGAAAATGCTCGGAATCGAATTCCGCTTCGACAGAAAGATGCGCCCTTCAATGGAGAGTTAGTCTAGCCCTATTTTGCTGATCAATTGTGGATAGAGACCCAAAAAACAAGAATCCCTAGCTTCTATAGCTGCACAATGTCTTCTTTCAGAGTGGCTCTAATACCATGTTAAATTTTCATATGCTTAGCTAAGACATCAGTATTTCATTTTATATTCATAACAAAAGCATATAAACAGGATCGCTGAAAGATAGACAAGCACAACCATACAAAAGGAACACAAGGATTTATCCTGGGAAAAACCCAGCAAAAGCTTCCTCAATATAGATGCCCCAAAAAGATAAAATATAAAACCAGCAAGGAGATCAAAGCCTGATCCTCCTCCTTCTCCAGCTACTTCTCTTCTCCACTAATGCGCTATACAAGTGAGAGTGTGTGCTCAAATGAGGAGAGCTACACCTCTATTTATATTCATCCGTTCACTTCAATTAACTCATCTGACATGTAGGCTCGAGTGAATCATGTAGGCTCGAGTTACACATGTAGGCTCAAGTAACCACACTGGGGTGCTAATGACCCACCTTTACAATTAGAGGGGACACCCTCATGACTCTTATTAGTTCTTCCGATTAGAAGCATCGGGGTACAAGATAATACAAGTGGTTCTCCTGGTAGGACCATCGGGGACCACAAAAGATACATATAGAATATTCTTCGAAGTTACAATATTTCAACAAATTTAAGGGTTCAAAGTGCCATATCTATTATCACTTTTTCATTTGTTAGAGAATGATTTTATAGGTGTAATATTTTTACCAATGTTATTTTATGTTCATTTACTACTACTACTATTATTATTTTCTATAGGTTTGAAATTTAAAGTTGAGCATCGTTTTTCCAACATGTCAAATGATTTGGACCTATTTTTGGCAATACGAAAAACCTAAAGATAAGACAAACAATTTTTTGGTGTTGTTGTAATCTATGTGGAAAAGTTGTGATGTGAGAAGTTAACTACTTGAAATACCACCTTGGTATAATCCTAGGGCTTGAGGTTGTTTTCAGACCCAATTCAAGCCCATAAATCATGATATTTTCCCATCAAGATACTCATGAAAAGGATAATAATGAAGACAAATCCATTATGCAACTTGAAAATTCTATTATAGTAGCGACTAGAATATCAAAACCACAAGAACATCTAGGGTAGTGGATACTGAGAGGGGATCCATAACTTTACCTTCTATAAGGATAGATGGATTAGGGGTAAAGAGGATAGGAGGATGACTTACATTTTTTAGTGGGAGAGGAGGGGTCTAAGAGTGAGGAGAATGATGTTAGGATTATTATTAATCATCTATTTGTCCACATAAGTCTATTTGTTTATTTCCCTATCTTAGGAGGTCTTCATCACTTCCCCAATGCATGGGGGACACATCTACTAAATATACCACTTACTACGCCTGTATGCATGCATTTTGGTGCTCCAAGGACCAATCCCTATAATTTAGGAACCCACTCAGAATGTCACCAACAGTTTCCAGTATTTGACTCCAGTAGATATTCAGTCATGTCCAGTGTGCTAAGATCCCCATTAGTTAGATCACTTCCAGTGTATCTACCACCAGTTTGCATTATTCAAGGGAATATAAGCGCCTTTGTTCACCTACCCTTTTCAATTAACTGGTTGTGAGCTTTCTTTCACCTACCTTCTTCAGTTAACTGGTTATTAACTATTTTAGTGATCTAGAGATGCACTAGTTAACTCTAGTAGTGATTTTCCCACACTGAGTTAGCTCCTAAGTTAGTATAGGTTTGTAGATTCAACTTCCTCTTCAAGTATTCGAATTATTCCTTGATGATTGTATTATATATTCACCCATAATGTGAATATTATTGTAATGGAATATTTTTCATATTGTTCTTCAACTCATTATATAGTAGCAATTATTCTTCTCTATATTTTTCTTTTGCAATCTATGCAAAGACTATTTCTATCCCAAGATCTTCCTGTCAAAATATAATATGGTATCAGACCCTGGTAAGGATATTCGAATCTCCCTCGAATACTTCCATTGATGCACCAGAGATTGTGCTCATTATCGAAGAAGAGGTTGACTTGTCTTACATAAATTTTCTTTCTGGTTTTGTGCAGGTACAAAAATTTCAAGGTGAAGAAATTGCTCATTCGATTCGAATTTGTGAAAGTCTCGTTGATGAGACTCCTTCTCCTACTGCTATCAAAGTTTTTGAGAAATTATATTTCTCATGTTTTCATGCAGTTGCTCCAGAATAGGATATCCGAACCACCATTGTTGAAGAAAAAAATCTCCTTACATCCCACCTAGTAAATCTCCAGTTTTTCTTCTATCCTAAATTATGTGCAAAGTTTTCCAGTCACTACTCAAAGAGCTGAAGAGAGATTTGATTCCTCTCTCTCCAATCTTGCTGCTGGTGTGCAGAGAAGTGATATTTTGGATGTTATGGAAGAAATATCAGATTTGGGAAGTGATCCATTCACCCTCAAATATCAGGTTCCACATCAAGTTCCACATTCTTGAATATTATCTCACCTTATTTCGTTCGAAGTTAGAATTTCAAGGCCTCTCAGTCATTCTTGTAACTGATATCATCAATTTTGGAAGTCTCTTTCAAATTTACTACTGGGGATTCAATGTCAGTTTCTTCTTATGAGTTTGTTGATATTAATTTTTTTGAGTCATTGGATATTTTGGAAACTATATCATATTATGGAGGTCAAGCAATCTCTATCCATGTTCACATGCCGCCTCCTCCTTCCTACTCGGTCACATGCTCATCTCCTTACAACACTGGAAAATATGGAGACCTCTTGCATTCACTTGGATGCTTTCCCCTCTCATTTGGAGCTGATTTTACTTCACATGGTTTGAAATATCAAGCACATCAAGACTAATTTGGACCTGATTCCCAGATCAAGTTGAATGGGCACTCACCTTTTCTCTTTTATTATATTATCTTAGTTGCACTACATGGTCCCAGAATCTATTATGTAGGTGTCTATGTTCATGATCAAGTTGAGCATATTCCTCTTATTCCTAAGAAGAATATCCCTCTAGACGTCTAATCAAGTTCACATGTACTTGGATTTGGAGTAGTTGTGGAAATTGAACCCATGTGTTAGAACAATTACACTCACAAAAATTGTCAACTACACATGCAAATTACACACAAAGGAGACTGAATATGGAGCAGAACACTAATCTGTATTGAATAAGTGTACAATACCCAACCTTGTGAAGTCATAGGCTGCCACAATAAATAATTACATGAGAGATTCGAATGCATTTGGATGCCATTTGAATTAGTCAAAAGCAGGCTTACTAAATCTAGTCAAATCCCCCATAGGTGCATAAAGCAGTTTCCAAATCTGCGTAGGAGCTCACGAATTCACAAAATCAATTAGGAAAGATAATAGGTGATGGAAGGACAACTCATACATGCTTTTATTAGGATAAAAGAGAGGAGGATGATGAGGGAAAAAAACAAGTCAACTTCACCTAGTCATACTTTCCCAATTGCCTTAAAACTCTGTAAAAGTAGCAATAAAGCAGAAGAAGCAAATATGTGCTAGGGAGGTTCAGGAATAAAGTAGAATTGATTCCAAGAGGTTTCCCAAGCACTCCATGACTCAATTTTAGCAATTTTGATCATCTACGACATGTGGAGGACAACTTGCATAGAGTGGAATATGGAAACTAGGAAAATAAGACAAAAATGGATTAATTAATGTCTAAGGTAGCTAACTATTGGTTGATTATTCTAACACTCCCCCTTAAGCCTGAATTATGAGTAAAATATCAGAAAATTATAGGGCCTAGCAACAATGCGTAGTCACCCTTTACATACTGCATGTCCATTTAAACAAGGAAAGAGGCAAAAACCCAGTGGGAAAAACCCTCCCTTAAACATGGACAATAAAACAAAATTTGAAAATATTGTCATCAATCATGCTTCACAGCATGATCAACAACCCCCATCAATGATTTGAGATTGCTGAAAGTCTTCTCACAAAAAACTTTGGTGAAGATGTCTGCTACTTGTTCTGAATATGAACAAAAGAGTAGGTGAATGGTGCCATCATGCACAAGTTGTCTGATGTAGTGCATATGGATATAAATGTGTTTGGTTCTCTGTCTCTGAACTATATCATTGCAGATTTGAATGGTACTCTAATTATTACAATAGATAGTAGTTGAGTATTCTGATTCAAAGCCACACTCACCAAGTAACCCCTGCAACCATAAACATTGAGTTGTTGCATTTACAACTCCTCTGTACTCTGCTTCTGTAGATGAGAGTGCAATGGCACTCTGTTTCTTGCTTGACTATTTGATTGGTCCTTCAGCAAGCATGAACACATATCCTGATGTTGACTTTTGATCTGTGTTGTCACCTATCCAATCACTGTCAGTAAACCCAATCAAATCAAGATCAGATTTAGCTTTGTGGAAGATCCCATGAGTCCTTGTTCCCTGAACAAAGTTAAGAATCCTCTTGGCTATTCCCCAATGGATCTCATGAGGCTGATCCATGTATCTTGAAGCCACACTTACTGCATAATAAATATCATTCCAAGTATGTGTAAGGTACAGCAAACACCTAATCAATTGCCTATATAGTGTATTATTTACCATAGGAGAAGAACCTGCTTCTTCAAGCTTAACTCCTGAAAGGAAGGGAGTCTTGTTTGGCTTGCAATATTTCATGTTGAACTTGTTCAGAAAATCAAAAGCATACTTGGACTGATGTACTTTTATTCCATGTTTGTTTTGAGCAATATTGAGACCCAAGAATTGGCTCAATAACTCCAAATCAGCCATAGAAAATGCATGGTTCATTACATCCTTCAAGGAGGCAATTTCATCCTTTGAGCTTCCTGTAATGAGAATTCCATCCACATACAAGACAATAATCATCAAATAACTATGAATCAGCTTCAAATAAACATTAGGATCAGACTTGCATCGAACAAAACTCAATGATAGCAAAAAGACATCAATCTTGGCATACCAAGCCATGGGGGCTTACTTAAGCCCATACAATGATTTCTTTAGCCTGCACACAAGAGATAGATTAGTAACAAAGCCTTGAGGTTGCTGCATGTAAATCTCTTCAGTAATATCTCCATTCAGGAAAGTACACTTCACATCCATGTGATGTACCTCCCACTGCTTCGAAGTTGCAATGGCTAAGGCTAGCCTGATGGAGTCCATCTTCGCCACTAGTGCAAAGGTCTCATTGTAGTCTATACCATGTACCTGTGAGTAGCCCTTGGATACAAATCTTGCCTTATATTTCAAAGGTGAACCATCAGCAAAAAACTTAGTTTTGAAAACCCACTTACATTGAACTAGCTTCCTCGCTGGGGGAAAGATCACCCAACTCCCAAGTGTTGTTCTTCTGGAGTGAGCTGAATTATTCTTTCATGGTTGTTTGCCATCTTGGATCATGTGCTGCATCTCCATATGTCTGTGGGTCTGATTCAACCATCAGATAGCATTTCTCTGCAAACAAAGGGTCTTTCATACACAGGGCACTCTCAAACTGAGATTTAGTCCTCCTAGAATCACTAGTATTTTCAGCTAGTTCCCCAGCTGCATGAATGGTCTTTGCTGCCCATTTTGATCTTGTAGGAATGTTAGGATCTGCAATTAAATCATCATTATCAGACATATCAGAATCAGCAAACTCATTTATCTCTTCACGTACATTCAGTGGTTCCGGTGGTGAAGAAGACTCTCCAACTTCAACTGATGCTAAAGGCTCTTCTTGGAACTGAACACTCCTTTCAATGAAGGATTTGTTTGTGCTCAAATTGATCAGCTTGTACCCTTTTGAATCTTCAGAGTACCCAACCAATAGACACTCTTGGCTTTGGGACTGCAAAGCCTTCCTCTTTTCTGTTGGAATTCTAGCCCAAGCCCTTGAGCCAAAAATCCTAAAATTGGTCACATATGGCTTGTGCCCACTCCATGCTTCGAAAGGAATCATACCATCAAGTTGTTTATGAGGCACCCTATTCTAGATATAGGCTACACATTTTATAGATTTGGCCCAAAACTTTGGTGGCAAAGTCTTAGCCTCCATCATGCAGGTTGCCATCTCTTTCAGTGATATGTTCTTCCTCTTAGCAACACCATTTTGTTGTGGTGTGTAAGGGATAGAATGTTGCATCTGAATACCTGCATCTGCACAATATTGAATGAAATCAGACTTGACATACTCACCACCATTGTCATATCTGAGGACCTTGAGTTTCCTCCCAGACTAGTTTTCAACCAAAGCGTTAAAGACTTTGAAGAGGCCAAAAACTTCAAACTTATGCTTTAGGAAGTAAACCCAGCAGTACCTAGAAAAGTCATCTATGAATGTCAATGCATATTTGGCCTGACTCATTGACATATGAGGAAATGGGCCAGCATCATTGTGGATCAACTCAAGAGGTGCATAGGTTGTATCATGAATAGCTTTCTCAAATTTATGCTCTAGGTGTTTTCCTAAGATGCAACCTTAATAGACTCCTTTGGAAAACTTAATATTTGGTAACCCTATGAAAATTTATTTTTCACTAAGATCAAAAAGATACTTATATTTAAGATGGCCAAATCTTTCATGCCAAATCTTTCTTGCCTCATTAGCATGAATCAAAAGAGCAGAGGGGTTTGAGTACGATAGGAAATGTGAGAACATGTATTCCTTCGAAGTGTGATTTGCAGCTCCTTTTGCAATGACTTTACCACTTGATATCTCTGTGATCTCAACTTCATCAGGGGAGAATATGACCTTCTTTGGAGACCCATTGTGGGTCATCTAATACACTAACAAGAGGTTAGAGGCAAGACCTGGAACATACAATACATTGCTAAACTTACCATGGTCAAGATCAATCCTCCCTTTGCCCAAACTTTCAGTGAGAGAGTCATCTCCCAGTACTATTGGTGGACCTTTTGACATGTCAAGTGAGGTGAATGCCTCCTTGGTTGAAACCATATGTCTTGAAGCTCCAGAATCAATGATGAAACCAGGTGAGCTTGATGTGCCAGCAACCAATGCATGAACTCTCTCTGTCTTCTCAATTTGATCCTCCTTCCCTCTTCTTTGAGCTATCGAAAAGGGAGATGCCATTATTCTCCAAGAGTTGGGTCAGCATGTCAATTTGTGTCTTCATGCAGGAGCTTTCAAGATGATTGCCCTTACTACAGTATGCGCACTTGCTCATTTCTCCTTTGTTTTTATTCTTCTGGGGGTTCTTATTGGAACCTTAGGGCTCCTCTGGAGACTTGTTCTTGTCTCTATTTTGCTCGGGTGTCTTCTTAGATTTCTTCTTGCCTTTTGAATCCACCCTCGAATCTCTAGCAACCAGAGCTTGGTCTTTGGAAGGTTTGATGGTGCCCATCATCACCAGTTTACTTGTTCTTGTGTGAGAGATTCCATGAACTCTGCAAGTTTAGGCATCTTCCAGGATCGAGTTGTCAACTTGGTGGCATGGAAGGTTGAAACAAACACTAAATAGTCAGGGCCAAGCTTCGAGAGTATGGCCAAAACCAGTTGCTCCTCCTTTTCAATTCCACACCGTTTTAGCTGCAAAACAAGGGCTTTAAACTTGGAAAAGTAGAGTTGCAGGGATTTGAAGCTGCTGGGACTCAAGGAGATCAATTCATTCTCAATTTGATGTCCTTTCATCTCAGTTGTTTTACCAAAAATATCAACAAGCTTCTCCCATACTTCATTTGGTGATGTCAATCCATCAAGATGGAAAATGAGGTCTCTGGATATGCTTAGACATAGGAGACCATAGGCCTCATCCCTCCTGTTGTGCCATTTAATTTTCTCTGCAGCTACATTGGGCTCTGCTTCTATTGCCATAGTCACTCTATAGAGGCCTTTCTCTCTCAATAGTATCTCCATCTCTGCTTTCCATTCAAAGAAATTAAATGGAGTCAAGATGATCTTCTAAGATTGATCCATAGCTCAAAAATTGTCCCTTCAGTCAGCAGAATGCTCCCAGTCAATGATGTCGAACCTGCAATAACAATATGGAAGGAGATAAATCGATCTACAAAGGGTTTGATACCATGTGGAAATTGAACCCGGGTGTTATAACAATTACACTCACAAAAATTACCAATTACACATGCAAGTTACACACAAAGGAGACTGAATAGGGAGCAGAACACTAATCTATAGTGAATAAGTGTATAATAGCCAACCTTGTGAAGTCATAGGCTACCACAATAAATAATTACATGAGATATTCGAATGCATTGGGATGCCATTCAAATTAGTCAAAAGCTGGCTTACTAAATCTAGTCAAATCCCCCATAGGTGCATAAAGCAGTTTCCAAATCTGCCTAGGAGCTCACGAATTGGAAAAATAAATTAAGCAAGCTAATAGGTGATGGAAGGAAAACTCATACATGCTTTTATTAGGAGAAAATAGAGGAGTATAATGAGGGCAAAAAACAAGTCAACTTCACCTAGTCATACTTTCCCAATTGCCTTAAAACTCAGTAAAAGCAGCAATAAAGCAGAAAAAGCAGATATGCGCTAGGGAGGTTCATGAATAAAGCATAATTGATTCCAAGAGGTTTCCCAAGCACTCCATGACTCATTTTTAGCAAGTTTGAACATCTAGGACATGTGGAGGACAACTTGCATAGAGTGGAATATGGAAATGAGGCAAATAAGACAAAAATGGATTAATTAATGTCTAAGGTAGCTAACTGTGGGTTGATTATTCTAACAGTTCATTTTTGGTGTATCTCATGTCCATTTTTTAGGAAATATTTTTCCCATGCGGTTTTTCCTTTTTCCTCAGTTTACATGGATAAATAAATTTTTACATTTAGATTGTAATGGGTGACCTTTGGTCTTAGTTACCAGGGCCCAGGTTGTCTAAAGTTAGGATTAAAGGGGGGTGTTAGGATTATTATAATCATCTCTTTGTCTACATACGTCTATTTGTTTATTTCCCTAGATTAAGAGGTCTTCATCACTTCACCAATGCATGGGGGACACATCTACTAGACATCTACCACTTGCTACGCCTATCTGCATGCATTTTGGTGCTCCAAGGATCAATCCCTATAATTTAGGAACCCACTCGGAGTGTCACCAGTAGTGTCCAACAATTGACTCCAGTAGGTATTCATTCATGTCCAGTTGCGCTCCGATCCCCACCAGTTAGATCACTTCCAGTGTCTCTAGCACTAGTTTTCATGATTCAAGGGAATATAAGCACCTGTGTTCACCTTCCCTCTTCAACTAACTGGTTGTGAGCCTTTGTTCACCTACCTTCTTCCGTTAACTGGTTATTAACTATTTTAGTGATCTTGAGTTGAACTAGTTAGCTCTAGTGGTGATTTTCCCACACCGAGCTAGCTCCTAAGTCAGTCTAGGTTGGTAGATTCAATTGCCTCTTCAGGTATTCGAATTATTCCTTGATGATTGTATTATATATTCACCCATAAGGTCAATATTATTGTAATGGAATATTTCTCATATTGTTCTTCAACTCATTGTGTAATAACAATTATTCTTCTATATATTTTTCTTCTGCAATCTATGTGAAGACTATTACTCTCCCAAGATCTGCCTGTCATAATCTAATAAATGATTTGCTGATGAGAACAACACCTTATACACATGATAAGTCACCCAATAGTGTTTGTTCGACTACATCCATATGATTTTCTTCTACTAGAGGACAAGCCATTACCTTTTCCCATGAAAAGGACTGAGGAAATTAATAGTTAGCTTCTAGATTGTTCATTGTAGATGACTCATGATGATGAGATACATTCATTGTATATTCGATGTAATTTTATGTTGTATTTTCAGTTATGAATCTTGACTGACCAACTAGTAGGATTGAATTTTGAAAATTAATGTTTGATATCTCATTTGGCATCTTGTGCATATTAGATATCAATGTTTTTTCATGTCTATGTGGCAATGTGATTATTTGATGTTACTTTTTAAAATCCTAGGAAATAAAAAGCTAATTTGCATTTTTTTATGTTTTTAATAACATATTGATTTTTTCATTGATGTTTTACATGTACCAAGATCCAAAACCTTAACAATTTTTTTCCAATGTGGATGTTTGCAACATTGTAATGTAGAACTCAAGTGATTTACCATGGTTCAAGTCTTCAACTCTAGTAACTACTGATGCTAGAGCATGTAGTCCATCAATGAGACAACTTGTAAGAGCTTGGTTAATCAATTAAAATAGTTTGACTTCCATATGTTATCATATTGTGTAGTGATGTCTAACACCATCTGTCCAAGTGTTGGTTTCCCCCAAGGGATTCCCTTCTTGATTCATCAAGTCCACTAGAAGGATTATGTGTTGAGAAAGATTGCTTGTTAGGGTTAACCTTCTTGTTCTTGGGCACTTTATGAAGCATGAAGTATTGCTTAAGTTGACTCAACAATGTAAGGACATCATGACCATCAAACTTTCTTGTCCACCTAAGAAAAATAGTTCTCCTTGAGCATAAAAGAATCTTTGATGAGCTTGTTGGAGGAACATGTTTGCTCTCTGGGTATGTTTGTACTGTTCTCATGTTTCCTGTGCTTGAATTGCAACATAATCCTTGTCAAGCCAATCTCAATTTTTAGTGGTTTCACCTCATTGATATCATTTTCCATTTTTCTTGTCTTTAGGAGGAAACACCCCATAGTTGTGTCATGCTCTAATGTACTCAATCATTAATTTAGTGATGATAATTTCAAAACACTTATTAGAGGAGAAAAATGCAAGCAATTTAAAAATAAAGGGTTGAAATTAATTAAAAAAAATTGCAATTTTCCAGCATGAAATCTTAGAACAATTTAACTTAAGGCCATGGTCTCACAACTTCATCCAACTATTGGGATGACACGATGGCTAGATGAAATTTTAATTCATAAGGTTAGAGAATCAATCCATACTCCTTGTAGAGCATATCCTTTCAACTTGCACAGGATACAACTTATTTTGTATTTTTTATGTTTTCTATAACATATTAATTTTTGTTGATTTTTTCATCGATGTTTTACATGTCCCAAAATCCAAAACCTTAACGATTTTTTTCCAATGTGGATGTAATATACCATGGTTCAAGTCTTCAACTCTAGTAACTACTGATGCTAGAACATGTAGTCCATCAACGATCCAAATTATAAGAGCTTGGTTAATCAATTAAAATAGTCTAACTTCCATATGTTATCATATTGTGTAGTGATGTCTAACACAATATGTCCAAGTGTTAGTTCCTCCAAGGGATTTCCTTCTTTATTCATCAATGCCACTAGAAGGATTATGTGTTGAGAAAAATTGTTTGTTAAGGATAACCTTCTTGTTCTTGGGCACTTTATTGTTATCAACCTAAATGGAACTTCTCTGTCCGAGTGCTGACATTCTTTATGTTGGTACACAAAAGGACATATTAGGATTGAAGTTTTCCAAAACACTATAGATGGGCATGACTTGGGATGCATTTACCCTTAAACCAGCTTGCTATATAATTTTTCTAAGTGTTGAGTTGCATACTCTACTATCTCCATTGCAACTCGTGTACTGTATGCGACTATCTGCATAGCAACCCGTGTACATCAGCGTACGCGGGTTTCCTTTGAGCAACTCGCGTGTCATACGCAGGTTGCCTATATCAATAGTTGTGTACACCTTAGTTTGACCTTAAAAAATATAAAACGTGATTAATTGAGATTAGTTGGGCCCTAACCCTTAACTATCCCAACTGTTTCAACCACCCCAACCTTCGAAATCACTCTATTTCCCAAAGTATAAATAGAGGCCTTGGGGAGGGTATCAATCAATGAAGATTGGAGAGCAAAGTTATGCTAGTGGTATATCTTCAGAAGTCTTAGAGCAGTAGAACTCAAAGTCCTTTGATTGCAAAGAAGTCCTTGTCTCAGAAGCTAGATTGTACTCTTATCTCATTCACTGATTGTTAATAAAGATAATTCTTCTTCCAACATTGTGTTGAGTCTATTTCATGTATCGTGGTTAATGAATGTATTTGATTATATATTTGATATATTGTTTATATAACCTCTTATATACATGCATGAGATATTACTTGTAGAATTTTCTCTTTACAGGTGAAAGAGGTGCATCCCTGGAAGCTTTGAAGAGAAGAGGAGCAGGAGAAGATCAAGCTTGGATCAACCGTCGGTAATCGGGTAAGTCAAAACTTTCTTCCTATTCCCTTTCTATTCTCTAGTAAAGCTGGTTGTCTGCAAGGTTAGTAGTAAGTTGGTAACCCCAGACCCTAGGTTACAAGGGTGCTTAATCCTAAACAAAAAAATTCATTAGAGGAAATTTGAACTCAAAATGGGCCTCCTAAAATGAATTAATAAAATAATATTTATTAATTTTGGAGGAAGAAAATAAAAAAAAAAAACTACTTTTTTGTTTATATTTTTGACATATCTCCTCGTGTTCTTACTCAAATTTCGATTGGGAGAGCTCGTTGGATGTGGAATTAAATTCCACATCCAACGAGTACCCACTTGGCATACTTTTGATGGACCTCGCTACCCCAAAAACAATAAATACCTGAAAAATGGAATGATGATGTCATCATTCCATTTTTTCAGGTATTTCTTGTTTTTGGGGTAGCGGGGTCCATCAAAAGTATGCCGAATGGGTACTTGTTGGATGCAGAATTTAATTCCACATCCAACGAGCTCTCCCAATCGAAATTTGAGTAAAAACACGAAGAGATATGTCAAAAATACAAACAAAAAAAGTAGTTTTTTTTATGATACCTATCCCCAAATTTATATTAAAAAAGTGTTTAAGACCTATACAGTATTTCAAATTTAAAGCAATTTCATTGGCTAACACATGATGACATGGAATTTGAATAAAAGTTAAAAGGTCCATTTTGAGTTGAAATTTCCTCTAATGGGCGACTCCATTGGGGAGGCGGTGGATCGGTTCAGTGTATGGTTTTATATCTTGGCTTTGAATTGCAGTAGTGTTTTAGAGACCTATATTATTTTTTCTTTTTGAAAATTTTTTGTTGTGCACACAGGTTGTTGTGCTACACAGTCGCGTACAACAACTTGTATGCATGGGTTGCTATACTGGATAGTCACGTACAGTACGCGGGTTGTTCTATTAAACAGTCGCATACATCTTTTAGCAGCAGATTTTTAGGTAGGGTTGCTTGTCCCTGTCTTATTTGTATTTTACTCTGCTTTGGGGTCTTCTAGTGCTGGCATCTTGTTGTAGGTCTGAAAGTCCTGTACACCATACTTTGTGCTTTTCAATAAGCCCTTGAGTTTTTTTTTTTTAGTATTCTTTCATTTAGCAATTTGAAGTGGATTATCCTGTTTGGGTGATATGTTCAGTGATGTGTATCTGAATCAGTGATCTAAATTTTAGATACCTTGTACTCTATACTACTTTCAAGTAGTTTCAGTTTGTCACTTGCCCTTTAGTGATTTCAGTGGATTTCATTCATTATTTCTTCTCAAGCTAGGTGTTTGCCAAGTCTCCTCCTTAGGTGGTTGAATTTGGTTCTTACAAGTCTGCTATACTTCATATTGCTTGCTTTATGGTCTAATTATTCAAGCATACTCAAGAATTTTTTCATTTAGGTGTATAGTGATTTTTGAAGAGTTTGAAAAGTGAAGAAAAAAAATGGAAACATTTGCATTTTAATTGTATATCGTAGTTTTATTTTCAGTATTTTCAAACAAAATCTCAAAAATTACAAAAAATAAGTCTTAGTATTCTCTTACTTAGTTGTAATTTCATTAGTTCATATCTACAAAAAGAAAAAGAAGCTTGATTTAAGTAGTTATAATTTGTTTTGGAATTCATTTTATACACCCTTTTACTTTTCTAATTGAGTCTATAATATCATAGTCATTCACGCCAGTTACCCTCTGACTAAGAACAACCCTTAAAATGAACGCTATAATTTAAAATTTATTAGTAAGTTTTGTTTTATAGGGTCATACACCTACTAGCTTAGGCTAGACTTGTGGGATAGGAAGTGCAAACCCCCCACAAGTACTTAAATTCAGACGTAGTTGGCCAATCGATAGGTAAATCCTTCTCTGTGTTGATAGTATCTGGGAAGCTTCTCTCAAATGGGAGTTAAGCACGAGGCCACATGGAGGCTTGGACTGAGGAGATAACCCTCCGATTCATTGTCAAAATGTAGACCAAGGTTTTTGCACATCTGGGGATTCTGTCCGAGATAGAGTTTCGAGCTTTGCTACCCTGCCCATGCGTACGAATCAGGATTGCGACTGTCCCTCTAGACTATTGATATAATTAAGGTATCATTTAGTCTCTTTGACATCTAGGGTTTATACACAGGTAGACCAGAAGACTATTTCTGGTTCACCTTGGACAGGGTTGGAAGGTAAACCTTGTTGAAAGTGTAGGAGGGCAGTGGGTGATTCCTCCACTTGTGCCTAAGAACCTCTTCAAGGATGCCAAGAAACTGTCTCTCAACTTTCTTCGGCAAATCATATTTTATATCCCTTGTGATTGTTGAGACTTTAGGAAATTTTGTAGTGATTTTTCTGTGGTTTGTCTGTGTTTTAGTCGACCTTAGGGTGTGAAGAGTCAAATTTACAATCGTGTAGGACCAATCTGTCAAAAGGTCATGAAGGTTGCAAAACCTTCCTCTGCTTATCACATTGGAACCTCCCCCTCCCCCTCAAAGGCGGAGATTAGACACAGACGGTTCTTTCGAATTGATAGGAGTTGGTGAAATTTCGGGTGAACCAAAACTTAGGGCAAACCATTTTAATTTAACTACAGTTGAGATAGAAGACTTACAGGATAACGAGTTTGCAAGGAACTTTAATTCACCTCTAACTGACTTAAACGATCATGTGATCGTTCAAGTTCATCCTTTTAATTCACCCGTGATTGGTGACCCTCTGGGCAGAATAATGTCTATTGTAGGAGAAAGTTCTTCTACTTCCACCTCAGCCATTCCGGTTGAAGGGGTGCCACCTCCCCCAGTAGGTGCCCCTAGAACAAGTATACATACTACACCTTTAACTCCAGCGAGCTGAGTGGTTCAACCACCGGCTCCCACAAGTTTAGCAGGTACTTCTGGTGGTATGGTCACTGGGATTCCTAGTGTACCTTTAGTTCCTACTTCCTTCGCACACACTGCTCAGAGTGGTCCTATACGATCCTCGGCATTTGTCCAGGGTTTTCCTTGGAATGGGGGGCACATTCCCCCATCCACTCCATATGTAGGTACAACACCCACATATGTAGGGGTGCAGTTCGAAAACCCTAATCCTTATGGTCAAGGTTTTCAAACTCTAGTTTCAGCGCCTTTCATGAGCTCTCATTTCTCGCTTTTCAGCGGAGAGATACCTGCTCCTATGTTCCAAACCCCAGCTTCAACTGGGTCAGCTAGAACCGCAAACGCTGCACCACGCATAAACAATCCACTAGCTTATGGATGGAATCCTTTCCAAAGCATCCCAACCACTTCGTAACCGGCAGTAGGGGGCAACCCCACCTTCACATATGGGAAGATGGGGGCAAGTCTCTCTAATCCCCAAGCTGGTATTTTTAATTCTCTAGTTAGACCCAAGCTCCCTTTCCTGGAAACGTTAAATTTGTTAGATTTGTCGAAACTAATGAATAACCTAGTAAAACATAAATCCTCCTGGCCACCTGTTCCTACCAAGCTTCCCTCAAATATCCCAAAATTCGAAGGCAAAGTTGGTGATGATCCAGGAGCTCATGTCACCACTTTCCATTTGTGGTGCTCTTCCAAGTCACTAAATAACGATATAGTTCAGTTGAGGCTGTTCCAAATAACTCTAACCAGTACTGCAGCAAAATGGTATATTGAAATACCTTTTCCTGCATTTGACAGTTTTGGGGACTTGACTAATGTATTCCTTAGTCACTTCCAACTTCCTGTCTGATATGATTTCGGGACAGACTTGTTGTCTACCTTTCGGCAGGACAAGGCCACTCATATTTTGGATCACATCCAAGAGTGGAGAAGATGGAAGAGCCTTATCAAAGCCACTATTCCTCCCGAGTTTCTATTAGAATGGTTCCTTAAATCCCTATTGCCATATATATATAAGGATGTATCTACTTTGGAAGTGACCAATGAGGAAGAGCCTATCCTCAAGGCCCAGCAGCTAGATTTGATATATTCTCAATCTGGGATTTTATATGAAATCATCCCTGATGCACCGAGACCAACGCACAATGTAGAGAAACCTAAGCCTGGACCCCATGTCGATGGTGTGGTTGGTTCTGTGAAATCTCCCACTATAGAGTCTTTGGCTAAACAGCTCCATGAGTTGTCTGTCAAACATTCTACGGTGGAGGCAACATAAGCTACCCCCTCACCCCAGAGTGCAAATTTTTTTGCACAATCCTCTCAGAAGGGCAATCAGCAGCCCGATGGGAAAAAGAAGAAAAAAAAAAGGTGAGGGAAACCAAAACAAGCAAAAACCCACAAACAATGCTAATGGGGAAAAAAAGAAAAGAAGAAGCTGAAATTCCCATGTAAGTTGTGCCATGAAGAACACCTGACCCATCAATGTCCCCTTATGGAACAAGCTCATAAGTTGTTAAAAGGCCAACAACTGGTTGTCCTGAAGGATCCTTTTCCTCAAGGACAGAATTCTGCTTCAACTTCAAATGCAGAAGGGGGAACCCCAAATGCTCCTAACCCTAATTATATCAACATGGTTTGATCCCAGACTTTACTCTAGACTAGGAACAAGAACTATGAAACAGAGGCTTCGGAGAAGGGTAAGTCGATAGGTGAAACTTCCAACCCTCTCATGATTGAGAAACTTGCCAAACCTATGCCTAAGATACTGAAATGCGTCTTCAAGAAAACCTTGCACAATCCCATTGCTAGGGCTTCAACACACTATTCCGTAGTTGAAGATTTAGCCTAGACTCCTTGTGCGATGTCGGCTTTAGAGGTGTTACAGAGTTGTCCCACCCAGCGAGATGCACTCTTAGCAGCCTTAGGCAATATGGACTCATCGAGCCTCATGGCGAAGTTTAATTTGTCTGATGTCAAAATTCGCCTGCCATATCATGTAGCCTTATCGATAGATGTCATCCATGGCAGAAAAACCATTGAAAGGGCAGTTGTCAATGAGGGTGATTCTACATGTGTCATGTCCCTGTCTCGCTAGAAAGCTCTTGGATCTCCAGAGCTGGTTCCATCGAACACCCTACTTACTACTTTCGACGGAAGATCATTTCGTCCACATGGTATCCTACCGGCTTTCAAAATTAAGTTGGTAGGGAAAGCAGTGTGTGTTGAGGTAGAGGTGATTGATGCACCTTTGGATTATAACTTGCTCTTGGGGAGAAGTTGGACTTATGCCATTTCAGCTATTGCATCAACCATATTTTGGGTAGTAGTGTTTCCACACGAAGGGAAGTTGGTTACTGTAGACCAACTAAGTTTTACTCGAAAAGGCTGCATGGAAACTAACAAGTCCACCGTACCATTAGTTTATCAAGTTAAACCTGCTTCAGAGAGCTTAGGGGCTGGAATGTACGCATCATTGATGGGCACATTCGATATTCCAGCTCCGATTAATTATCTAGGTTCTACTAGTGTAAGGAAGTCTATAGAAATGGTTGTTGATAGAACAGATCCTTGGGTTCTTCCTTCCCACCATGAACCTAAAGTGCCCTTATCGACAACAAAAGTAGCTTATCAAGCTATCGTACATACCGCTGTTGATCCCATTCCGGTCCCTCTCACAGTCTCAGAGGAACCAGAAGAAGCCTATCTACCCGCTTGGGTAGTGAATTCTTTGCATTCTAGAGACTGCCTAGATATGGTTTTGCCTTCGGATGAAGCCATTATGGAAGACATGTGCGGATGAGATAAGATTTGTCAACCATCGATCCTATTTTATTCTAGAGTTAAGCAAGATTGAGAACCA
Source organism: Pseudotsuga menziesii (assembly GCA_001517045.1). Lineage (NCBI taxonomy): Eukaryota > Viridiplantae > Streptophyta > Pinopsida > Pinales > Pinaceae > Pseudotsuga > Pseudotsuga menziesii. The sequence continues at coordinate 67,894 of LPNX010319325.1, read as the reverse complement.
GGAGTTCCATATGAGACTAGCAGGTGATGTTGATACACCTATCAATCCCTTACCAAGGGAAGGAATACTTGTTGAGGGGAATATGGAAAACATTTCCACTACGATTCCTATCAACATCTCTGCAAACCCAAATGCTGTGGAAAATATACACATCGACGCAAACTTCTCTCCGGAGGAGATTGCGATCTATACAGCCTTGTTTAAGGAATTCTGCGACGTATTTTCCTGGTCATATGAGGAGATGCCAAGCATAGATCCATCAATAGTCGAGCATAAAATCCAAACTTACCCTAATGCTAGACCCATTCGACAAAAGTTGAGACCTGTTAATCCGTGTAAAGCGACAGTTGTTAAGGCTGAAGTTGAGAAACTACTGAAAGCCGGTTTCATTTACCCGATAGCTTTGACAAAATGGGTATCCAACCCTGTTCCTGTTGACAAAAAGCAAGGGACTATGCGCGTTTATACTGAATTTTGGGATCTAAACAAAGCCTGTCCCAAGGACAACTACCTCACGCCATTCATAGATAAAATTATTGATGCCTGTGCGGGAAGTGAAGTCTTTTCGTTTATGGATGGTTTCCTCGGGTATAATCAAATCCAAATTAAACCAGAGGACCAACATAAAACAAATTTTATTTGTCCTTGGGGTGCCTTCACGTATAACAAAATTCCCTTTGGATTGAAAAATGCAGGGGCAACCTTTCAGCAGGCAATGAATTTTTCCTTTCACGACATTAAAGCCATTATCGAACCCTACCTTGAGGATCTGCCAGCACATTCTTGTAAGAGGATCGATCACCCAGATCACTTGCGTTTGATTTTTGAATGATGTAGATACTACAAAATTTGCTTGAATCCCCACAAGTGCGTTTTCTGTGTCGAGTCAGGGAGACTGCTTGGATTCATTGTTTCCAACAAAGGCATTCAGGTGGATCCTTTGAAAGTTGAGGCCAATGTAAATCTGCCTCCTCCTCGTTCTATCAGGAAGCTTCAACTCCTGCAAGGGAAGTCCAACTTCCTTCGACATTTTATTGTAAATAATGCCAAGATTACTAAAGGTTTCATGCGCTTTTTGACATAGGACACCCCATTTGTATGGGATGAAATCATACAACATGCATTCGAGGCATTAAAGAAAGCTTTGTTGTCGGCACCGTTATTGCGCTCTCCAGATTACTCTCGTGACTTTATATTGTATCTGGCCGCATCTGAGTCAACCATAGGGGTAGTACTAGTCCAGGAGGACGATAAGCTCCAAGAGCATGTCGTCTACTATCTCAGTCATGCTTTAGCTGGCCCTGAACTTAGGTATTCCCACGTCGAGAAGTTGGCCTTGGCAGCTGTGTATGCTATTCAGAGGTTGCGTCACTACATCTTATTGAGGACCACGACAGTAGTGGCGAATGTTAATCATTTCCAATATGTTTTTTCCTGACAAATAGTTAGAGGCAAATTCAATAAATGGATTGTCATTCTTCAGGAGTTTGACTTAGATTTATAATCCACCAAATCCTTAGTTTTTGCTGAGCTCATTGCAGAATTTTCGGTAGAGAAAGATGTAGCCATTGAAGAAGACTCATTCCTAGATGAGCATATATTTTTGATCTCCACCTCTGACCCTTGGTACGGAGATATACTTGTCTATATCCATACTTTGAAGTACCCTGCAGCCTTCTCACGGGAAGAACGACGCAAACTATGCGTACATGCCAAAAACTACCTCATTATTGGAAATACTTTATATCGTAGGGGGGTAGATTCTGTTTTGCATCGATGTCTTGCCCACGAAGAAGCAAAGATTGTCCTAAATGATGCCCATAGTGGAGCGTGTGGGGGTCATTTATCTAGGTTAGCAACGACCTAGAAGATCTTACGTGGCGGTTATTTCTGGCCCACGATCTTTAAAGACTGTGTGGAAGCCATGAAGCGTTGTCATCCTTTCCAGCTTTACACAAAAATATACAGTCACATCTTGCTTCGTTATTTCCCGTCATCTCAGTGGGCCCCTTCACAAAGTGGGGGATAGATTACGTGATGTTCAACCCAGTCTCGGCTGGGAGGTACAAACATATCATTGTCGCTGTAGATTATTTCACGAAGTGGGCAGAGGCAATGCCCACCTATAAAGCTGACGAAGAAACTGCAGCTTTTTTCATTGTCAACCAAATTATTGCACGATTCAATATCCCTAGAGAGATTGTCATTGACTATGGCAGTCACTTCCAAAATAGTACGATGACTGAATTGACCACTATGCTAGGGTTTAGACAAGAGCATTCATCTTATTTCTATCCTCAAGCAAACGGTCAAGTCGAGGCTGTAAATAAAACCTTGAAGACTATTCTCAAGCGCACTATTAATGCAGCCCGTTCCAATTGGCACAGCATGTTGTATCCTGCACTTTGGGCATATCTGACCAATGTGAAAACTGCTACAGGGTTCTCTCCTTTCCAACTCGTTTACGAAGTGGAAGCAGTCACCCCGGTCGAATGCGAAATCCTGTCCTTAAAGATTGTTATTCATGTGTTACCTGATACGACTAAGTTGGAAGAACATTTATTACATTTAGAACATCTAGATGAGCATCATAGAGATGCGCTGCCAGCAAACGAGGCTCATAAAAATAGGGTAAAAAACCAATACCATAAATCGGTCAAACCTCAGATTTTTTCTGAAGGAGAGCTTGTCTTGCTCTGGGATCAAGACAAAGAACCCTTGGGGGTAGGGAAATTTAGGTCTGCGTGGTTAGGACCTTATGTCGTGTCAAAAGTGTTGAAGAAAGGTGCGTATGAATTAACAGATTTCGAGCGGAATAAGCTGCTCAAGCCTAGAAATTGGCTCTACTTGAAAAAGTACTATGCTTAGGCTTAGCGCTTTTTCTTGTATTTTTATTGTATGTATTTTATGTACAGTATTTCGTCGGTTTGTGTTCTTATACCATCTGTTGGTTGTTACAGATGTCTTCCGAGTGGTTCGTATGTTTCGCAGATAGCGTTAGTCGCCGCACTTGTAACCTGGCTTCAGCCGCATGGGTCATCTACTCGCCCTCAAGACAACTAGTTGCCTCTGGAGGCGCTTGCCTAGGTCCTGCTACCAATAATGTGGCCGAATACAGGGTTGTCATTGAGATTTTATGGGATGCTTTGTCACGTGGTATCACTCAGCTGGAAGTCAGACTTGACTCTCAACTAGTGGTTTCCCAGCTCAATCGAGCTTATCAGGTGAGGAACCATGTTTTACCATTTCAGTTTATGCAAGTTAGGTTATTGGAAAGGAATTTTGAGTTTATTACATTCAATCATATTCCAAGAAATCAAAATTCATTAACTGATGCGTATGCTAATTATATCTTGGATTGACACTTAACACATTTTGCATAAAAATATACAATAGATACATTACAAAACACATGTAAATAAAACCGACAATATGTGTGTGTGTGTGTGCGTGTGTGTGTGTGTGAATATCTATCAATATAGATAGGTTGTGTTTCTAATCTTGAGATCTATTCATAATTGTATAATATACAAAAAATGGATTGAAGTCCATAAAATGCTCTTAGGTCTAAGCTTGACCACCCTGGTCATCATGTCCACCCTGGTCACTTGGACCACCCTGGTCCCTTTAATCATCCTGATCACCCTGCTCTCGGGCTTCTTCAGCTTCCTCAGCTGCAGCAGCTTCAACAGTGTCGATGTACACAAGTACTGCTCTAGCTACCTACCTCATAAGGCGTATCCAGACAGGTGGTATACCAACCACTAGCTCCTGCATAGCGGCAGGGATATGCTCAATACAGAAAGTAGGTACTCTTTGGGTAAGTCAAGCCAACTTTCCCTCAAGAACCCTAATCAAACCATGGTCTCCTCCCACCACAGGATGCACATACATACGTGGATTCCCAGCAGTGCGGACTAGTCCAATATCTGCATTTTAAAATTTTAAAGGATTAAAAACTCTTATACATATGTATATATCTTTATAACTAAAATTCATAAACATTTGAAAATTTGAAAACGAAAATACCCGACGCTCCCCATGCTCCTCCGGGAGGGAGGACAAGGTTGGTGTCACCTCAGAAATCTATTCCAGCATATGGAAACTGTTCCAGTGCTGGTACCTGTCGCTCCCACCATAAGTAGAAGTCGTCATCGTGTACACTCTGAACCGATCCACTACCTCCCTGGCGGAGGAAGATTTCTCCCCACCTACTCAGTCTAGGCTAACGGGGAGAACGAACTGGTAGTGGTATTGCTGGACTCAAACTAGACACCCTCTCAAATAAAAAGGCCACCAATATGCTAGAATAACTGAAGTTTTTTCGCAGGCCTCTTTTACAGTTAGAGAGTTGCTTCCTTATTATCAGGATTACTCCTGAACACCGGTCATATAGGGCTCCCTGTAGATAGTCCACTGTAAGTCTCATTTGGTTTCAAGTTGCAAGGTGAAGTGATGATGACCCTGCAACCCTCACTATAGTACTCACCAACACCTGTAATGGCAAGATGCAAATATGAACAATAGGGATGCAGCTACCCCTCTTTTGAGTACCAAGCGCACAGTATATATCTATGTAGTTTTGCACACTTAGAAGGTCATTGCCTCTACCGGTACCTTTCAAGTTAACTGAAGCTCCCTGTGGTGACAAACTGGAGATAAAGTAGACATCTTCCGAGGTAATCTCTAGAAACTCACCTTGTAGGTCAAACATACCAAGATCATGATCCCAATAGTTTATCATAAACTCTAGTAGACGAACATTGGATCGCATAGGTGAGGTACAGAAGAATTTAAGCAACCCACTTTGCCGCAAAGCATTTACGGTGGAGGCATCCTGTAGCGCTTCTTGGTCCATGTCTTCATGCTCCCTCTCCCTCCACTCAAGCACCATGTTTCAATCTGATAACAAGCCATTTATAAAATATTAAATTCATAGAAAAAACTTGTTTTTTGGCCCTACATAGCTTTTTCCTACTTCGCGCAGTGTACGCGACTGTCCTCTGGACAAGTCGCGTATTGTACACGACTTGCTTTCGGGCAACCCGCGTACAAAACGCGTGTACGCGACTGTAGATATACCATACCCACGTACACAGCATGGCTGCTTTGAGGACGTCGGAAAACATCAAATTTTAGCCAAAAATTGAAATTTGTTTGGATCAAATGAAAGAGCATGGAGTGTAGTTTTACCTAACACTTGAGGTTTTGAAAATTGTCCATCGAGTTGTCCACAACGAGGAATCAAAGGCAGAGGTAAAACTTGTCTCTTTTGGGTAAAAAGTCAAATGGTGAGTTTTTGATTTCTATTTTGAACTATTTATAGAAATATTATTTTAAAAGTGGGTTTTTACCTATAGTTCATATTTTTTATAAAAATCAAACTAATACCATGTCTTTTTCTTCAATGTGACAGGTCTAAGGTCGTTTAAAGTTGTTTTTTGCTCATATAGGATAGGATGTCGGTCATTCACATGCATTTTTGCATTCATACCTAATCTATCTTAATCCTAGAATTACCACTTTGACCACGGACTATGGTATTTTAACCATTAGTACCTCGTTTATGCCATTGTTCTTCCATGAAGGACTTTCATCACATGAGTATTCTTGATTAGAACCCACTTTTTGTCTTTTGATACTCATGCTGCATTTGTCATAAGGTTCAGGGGAGTCTCCTTAGCTATTTCTCACGCCAAATTGAGCCTCATTTTGGTCTCTTTTTACAAGCTATCGTTTTATAAAACTCCCCACCCTTATGGAGTTTCTTTAGGCCCAGATTTAACTACTCAAAATAGACTTGACTGCCGAGTAAACTTGTCCATTCAAGCTCGTTAAGAATATGTGAATGGGCATCCACATTGGTGGTAGGTTATCTCTTTCTTGGACCATGTGGAATAATACGAGAAATGATTACTCTCTTTTCTGCGGAATTGAAAAGAGTATTCTCAGGTATAGGTTTATCACTTTTCCAAACCCGAGGGACTAAATTTACGAAAAAAGAACACTCGGTATGAGCTCAGTTTTCTCTTTTTCGTGCTCTGAACCTAAACATGAAAAAGATTCCGAGTGTGCTTTATGTCTTTATCATGCTCGTTAAATACCAAGAACAAAACATCGAGTTTATTGTTGTAAGCCCCATTCCTCGTACTCAAATGGATCTTTTCGAGTGATCTTGCTTTCCTTCACACTCGTAAAACTCAAACTATATGCTGCTCTCGAAGGAGCATTGGGTAGGTGGTAATTTAACCTTTTTCGGACCTCCCTGACTAAGTACGAAAAAGGTTCACCTTTTCTTCTACGGAAGTTATGAGAGTTCTTCTGTGGTATGTTTTACACTTTTTCGGCCTCAGGAGACTAAATTAGACAAAAAAGGTCCACCCTTGGAGTCTTCTTTGGAGTTTTTAGACTCTCTAAACATGAAAACACCAAGTGAGCATGTACTAGTTCGGGCTCATAAAATCCATGAATCAGTGACACTATCAAGCATTATTCCCTCTTCTCTTCAAGCTTGTCAAAAAATGAAGAGACTTGAGTTGACTTTCCTGGACTCGTTAAAATTTAACATGAAAGATAAGGAATAAGTTTTCTTTTGATTCTCAGTCGGTGGCAGCGTGTCTTCCTTGAACATAGCACTCTCTATTTTTTCCGATACTCATGTCTCAGTGTTTACTTTCAGTTCAGCTATCACTTTGAGTTTCTTACTCCTACTCTTGTCCGTTATACTTTGGGAATCTGCTCATGTCTCCTACATGACAGATAAGTCTAGTTGTATTATTTGCAATGTTCAAAGCTTCCTTGGGTCATCGTTGTGTCGTGCTCACTGTTTAAGGATTTAGCCCTGCATATGATCTGTATCTTGATTCCATCATTGTCCTATCTGTTATTACTTGTGTATCCCTTCCTTTATCCAGTTCCTAGTCACTCTTGTGATCCGTTGGAGGATCTATTGCCTTCCTCATCACAGTATGGTTTCTCATCAGCACTTCCTTACGATGGAGACCTAGAGTTTTTGACGATAGTACCTTAGGATTTACTTTCATTATTGGTGAATTACTTTGCTTCAGTTGTCAATTATCACCTATTGGTTGACAATTTGTTGAATCCTATCCATGTTCGACTTCAACAACATCTATTCACATGGCCCGGATTGTACTGGTTCTTTTGGATTTTTGACGAAGACCTTAGGTTCATATCGATGGCCTAAGTTGCGCAAGATTATGTTGTGTTCACTTACACAGTTTCCAGATCTTTGAAAACTCATCATTATTGTATATTGTGGCTTCAATCCACCTTTTGTAATCTACGTGGTCTTGAACCTGTATCATATGATGTACTCAAATATTGTAAAGGAGCTAGTGTTCCAGTATATTGAACATGGCATCCTCAGATATGACTTTGTATATGACATTAATATGTATTTGTTTCAGGTACTTCCTCTGCTCCATTGGACCTCTGAGTTCTCCAAGAAAATGATTATAATGTATTTCGGCCATCGCTTCCCTCTGACCTCACACATTAGGGGGCATCTATTATCAACCCAAATGGAACTTCTCCGTCTGAGTGCCGACATTCTTTATGTTGGTACACAAAAGGACATATTAGGATTGAAGTTTGCAAAAACACTATAGATAGGCATGACTTGGAATGCATTTACCCTTAAACCAACTTGCTATATAATTTTTCTAAGTGTTGAGTTGCGTACGCAACTCTCTCCATTGCAACTCGCGTACTGTACGTGATTATCTGCATTGCAACCCGTGTACATCAGTGTATGCGGGCTTCCTTTGAGCAACTTGTGTGTCATATGTGGGTTGTCTATATCAATAGTCACATACACCTTAGTTTGACCTTAAAAAATATAAAACACGATTAATTGAGATTAGTTAGGTCCTAACCCTTAACTATCCCAACTGTTTCAACCACCCCAACCTTCGAAATCACTCTATTTCCCAAAGTATAAATAGAGGCCTTGGGGAGGGTATTAATCAATGAAAATTGGAGAGCAAAGTTATGTTGGTGGTATATCTTTAGAAGTCTTGGAGCAGCAGAACTCAACGTCCTTGTCTCAGAAGCCAGGTTGTACTCTTATCTCATTCACCGATTGTGAATAAAGAGAATTCTTCTTCCAACATTGTGTTGAGTCTATTTCATGTATCGTGGTTAATGAATGTATTTGATTATATATTTGATATATTGTTTATCTAACCTCTTATATATACATGCATGAGATATTACTTGGAGAATTTGCTCTTTACAGGTGAAAGAGGTGCATCCCTGGAAGCTTTGGAGAAAAGAGGAGCGAGAGAAGATCAAGCTTGAATCAACCGTCGGTAATCGGGTAAGTCAAGACTTTCTTCCTATTCCCTTTCTATTCTCTGGTAAAGCTGATTGTCTGCAAGGTTAGTAGTAAGTTGGTAACCCCAGACCCTAGGTTACAAGGGTGCTTAATCTTGAACAACAATTATGAAGCAGGAAGTATTGCTTGAGTTGACTCAACAATGTAAGGACATCATGACCATCAAACTTTCTTTTCCACCTAAGGAAAATAGTTCCCCTTGAGCATGAAAGAATCTTCCACGAGCTAGTTGGATGAACATGTTCGCTCTATTTGTATGTTTGTACTACTCTCATGTTGCTTGTGCTTGAATTACAGCATAAGCCTTGCCAAGTCAATCTCAATTTTTAGTGGTTTCATCTCACTGATATCATTTGCCATTTTTCTTGTCTCTACAGTGATTTTGAGATCAACCTCCTCAATGCAATCTTGAACATCCTTCATCAACCTTTCATTGAATCCTTCAAGGGTAGAATCCATACTAGGAGGCAACACCCCATAGTTGTGCCATGCACTAATGTACTCACTTGTTAGAGGAGCAAAATGTAAGCAATTTAAAAATAAAGGGTCGAAATTAATAAAACAAATTGCAATTTACCAGTATGAAATCATAGAACAATTTAACTTAAGGCCATGGTCTCACAACTTCATCCAACTATTGGGATGACACTATCGCTAGATGAAATTTTAATTCATAAGGTTAGAGAATCAATCCATACTCCTTGTAGAGCATATCCTTGCAACTTGCACCGGATACAACTATCTCTTTCCCCATTTATTGAAAGGACATAACTTTAAGCACCTCCCAATTTGCCACTCTAATGTTTCTTGGAAAGATACTAACATAAAAATAGTCTCACACCAAGAAGCATATCACCACATAATTGTATTATTTATCCACTTAATAGGGGGAACCTTCAAATACAATACATGAATACTCGACATGCCTCTAATCACATACAATGTAGTTTATATAGGAGGCAAGTGTCACATGCATTCCCACATGATGACACGTGGAGAGGGAATATCTTGATATCAATATGTCCCGGTTTTGACCCCGTTGCATTAGATGTATATGAAGTATATATTGTAAATGATCATGGTGTGGAGCTAAAGGCCAAGGCCCCACCATTGATCGGTTATGTTATGTTTGGATTTGAATTGTCACCGATGGTATATCGAGGCATGCGGCATACGTTTTGAGTTATCCTCATGTAAATATGCATCTATAATTAAAATGAACACAACCAGCTACGGTCGCGGCAACTAAATCGAATGGGGCATGATTTTCCCAAGGATAAGGATGTGGGGGGGGGGTTGTCAAACCTTGAGCCAAAAAGGGGAAAAACCCATGTGTCATCTTCTTTTGTTTTATTCCAACTACCTCCATTTAATAATTTCTGCTGGCAGATGGGAAAAGTTATGGCAGTTAATTGTTTTGGGAGTGGGGTGGCAGGACTATCAGTCCATGCCTCCACGCACACTCCACCCAGCAGTTGACTTTGGAATGGCAAGGGGAAGCCTTCACGCACTCTTCACTCTCACACAAGCCATACTACTCTCCCCACGATTTTGTCTGTTTTCTCCTCACGCACAGGCTCTTGGCATTTTTGGTCTCACGCAAACATTTTCTTGGCTCCACGAGTTTGCTGAACACTCACGCACGCCAAATTTCGCGTCCTTTCCGTGCACAATTCGTTTTCCACCATTTCCAGTCCGTTATTTCTTTCCACGCACAGGAATCTTCTTGGTTTTTACCCACGCCGTTTCCTCCACGGATTTATGAATGATGTAGCTGAATCCTTTCCCCATGGGTTGAATTTGTGGGTTCTGCTTTGATTGTTACTTACACCCAGGCCGGGAGTTTGTAAATTCATTTCCAGTGTGGTCTGTGTGAGTCTTCCCGTGGCCCAATTGCCATGAACGGACTGTTGATTTTCCCCTGCTGTAAGTGTGTTGCTGCTGCGTTTGGGAATTTGTTGTATGTCACTTGAGATTCGTTTTTCCCTGATTAAGCTGTGACAGCTAAATTAATTGCCGGAGTGCAATGTTTGGTCTTCGGACTGTGAGAGGAGCAGAGATGTTGGCTTAGATTTGCTTGATAAACCTGGTGGCTGGAACCACACAGACAGAGCTAGAGGGCTAGCCTTCTTCTCCATCACCCCTGAATAGCACTGGAAGGGAATGCAGGGTCTGAGGGACTGTGTAGCAGAGAAGGGACCGATTCCTTGTGTTGGGTGTGGATGGGTGTCTTAGAGGTCAGGCTAGTTCTGGTGTAGGTGTCCTTGGCTCTGTAATGAGCTCACCAGCTTAACAATTTGCCCTCTCCAACTCCTTAATGGCCTGATAAACCCAACTGTGTTGGCTTGGCTGTGTTCTGTATATCCCTGGCTATGTGTAAGCCTGCTAGTTCCCTTATTCCTTGGAGAATCATGCCCAGCTCGAGGGTGGCAGCGTTGCTGAGAGATTAAGGAGCACGCTGGCCTATGGTTGGGTGGAACGTTGCAGGGACGTAGCTGGTTGTGGATCGAGTTCATCATAAGATAAGTGATCTGTCAATTTTACTTCTGCAACTGTAATGTCTGTTAATGAATATGAAATGAACATGTTGAGATGAATGCTTGTTTGAATGCATGGTTGATTCCGCTGTGCAAGACACATAATGGTAGTTATGTATGTTGATTAACTGCATCTGTATATGATAGATATTCCTATGTGCATACTCTGGTTCAGAGATTTTGTTTAAGCATTCTGTTTATGAATTTTGAATTCCTGTACATGTTCATGGGGCACTAAGCCCGGGTGGTTCAAGCCTGGAGATTGCGTCCTCTTTGCCGGTCGGAGGCATGGGGACGTGACAATGAGTGCTAAATATAATAAAGGAGAGTGCTAATAACCATGCATGTCTTTGATCAGTAAGCTATTAGAACATTATTCCACAAAAAATGGCATTGTTAGCCTTTGTTTGACAACCCCCCCCACACCTTTTGTTGCCAACATAGGATATTTATTGCATCAAAATTGCAATCAAATATAGGAACTCCCAACTACCTATAGATAAACTTACCATAAGCGATTGCAGAAATATAGATTATCAGTGTGGACTAAGGCAAATCTTGGGTCAAAAATACCTACATGAATAGATGCTCTAACAAAACCCAAGAAACCAAGGGTGGTAGGCACGGGGGGAGTCCTTTATGGCCTCAATGGAAATCTAGAAATGAGCTATGAATGGGGATTAGGAAGAACAACAAATAATCAAGCAGAAATTCATGCCATGTAACTTGGTATTTCTATTGTTTACTCTCAATAGATCAAGTTATCAGGCTTGTCTTTGGAGATTCCCCGCTAATCATACATCTTGTTAAAAGAACAAAGGACAATAGAGGAACAATCTTATACATAATGCTACAAAGAATCTATGAGTTGTTTGTTTTTTTTACTATGTCTGTCATCTACATTTATGAAGGTCAAACAATAGTCATGCCGATCTAATGGAAAAACGAGCAACTTCATTGGGCAAGGGTCTCTTAGTAAAAAATGGGGGAGCCCCTAAGATATGTTGGATACCGTAGCTTCAAACTATCATATGTGGCCACAAGATATTTATCAATCGAGGTTTGCAACCTTAACTCGATTGCATAGGATGAATCAAAAGGAACAAAACAACTATCCAACTACAAGGTACAAGGGTGGAGGTATAACTCCCCTTCGTGCCTCCCATCACCTCACACATTTACCTTAAATTGTGTTCGATGGAAAATTTATGCGGATATTAATGGTTTCAAAGCATGCATGCAAGATATGGATTTTGATAGAGTTTCAATGTAGTTATTTATCAATGTGTGGATCTTGTTTGATGCTGGTTGTGCTATATCGAAATATTGGAAGTGTTTTTCCCTTCGTGGGGGCTATCTTCAACTTGTGGACAATACAGATATCAAGTATGGTGCAATCCTCGTTTGGATTTAGCTCCTTATTTTACTCTCCTATATTTGGATAGGGCCTATCACAATTTCTCTATTTGGACTCAGTTATATTCAATAGGTTTGGTTATATCTTCCTAGTTATTGTAAAAATCCATAAGTATTTGAAATGGTAAAAACTTGTTTTTTATAAAAATATCCAGCATGAGTATGCCAAATAATCCACGAATGGATAAATAATAAAATATAAAATTGTTAAGATATGATATGTTAATCAAAGCTCAAATACATAAAATGACTAGCCTCCTTGATTCTGAATGAAATAATGGTGATGAAAATTTTGATGTAAAGATGTTGAGACATCCCTCGTCAATTGGAGGGAATGAGGCAAGTGATAGAATATTTAAGTTTACATATGGAGTCTAAACAAGAAGAAATGGAAGCTCAACTCAAGTTTGCAAGGACCTCCCAATCATTGGTTGGTTTCAAAATGTTTGTACAAGGTCAGTAAATGACCAAGACATTGAAGAGGATGCTGTGCAACAAATAACGATTGTCACAATTGGGCATCATAAGATATATGAAGAATAGGGTCCTAGTGGGGATGATGTGACTGTAGAGGAGGTCCATGGTGGGCATATATTTGGTCATGGATAATTTTATTTATGTTGTTTACATACATTTTGTCATTAGGGCAGTATGTCAATAGTATAGCTATAGGTATAATAGGATTGTATTTGGCTCTACATATACTAGGCATAATTTGCAATGTTCCCCCAAGTTTCCGGGATGTGGGAGCAGGGAAACACACATTGGGGATGTGTGGAGACACCCCAAATTTTGATTCATGGGGACAGGAGACGTCTCTAAAATTCTAAAAATAAAATAAAAAATACCAATAATAATAATTTATTTGATGTATATTCATGATTGTGCAATGTAAATACTAAATACATTGATTTATTTTCGAAGTAGTAACAAGTAGGGATTGTAAAAAGCAAAAATAATGGAAAACAAAAAATCTCAGGGAGGAGCAAGGGGAGACATTTCACCAATAGTCCCCCCCCCCCGCTTCTCTGGGACAGAGGTAGCATGGGGGGCATGTCACCGACCCTGCGGGACGTGTGCCCATGGAACACTGATAATTTAAGAAAAACTGTATTATTTTGTACAGAATTTGCAGAACAATTTGTAAATCTCTCGAACTTATTTTACCTCCCTGTCTACATGCATTTCTAGCACCTTTTTTATAAATATAAAATATATCCGTTCCTGTTTTTAAACCAAAAAAATACCAGCCCAAAACCAAGAAATTTATAAGGAAAAATAACATTTGGCTCCTTGGGAAAGCTTTTGAAAACAATTTAATTCAGTCCAGATTTTCAACCTTGTTCAAAGGAGCAAGCTACGATGTTGTCATTCCACTGAATCTCCAATGCTTTAAAAAAGCTTTTAATAACCCATTAATTAATTATTTCAATAATAAGCATCATGTTATCAAAGGAACTCTTCAATTAAAAAGAGCAATAATGACCTTCGTAAGAAAGTATATATCACTCTATTTTCTTGAAGAAACATGATTATGATATCAACAGAATGAAATTGAACATATGATGCAATGAAAAACTACTTATGCATCAGGATTCAAACATGTTGAATAACAAAGACAAAAACACCCTTCAATACACATGTTTTAAAATCCATCCAAGAATAAATATTGGTAGGCTATTCAATGTTGCAATTGAAGAATGGATCTGAACCTATCATCTGTGACATAAATCATGGCAGGCAAACAGTAACTCCGAGCATTTAACTCCGGCAATCCCTCCGAGTGTACCTTAGTGGGAAATGATGAATGCCGCAAAGTTCAAACATAGGCACAAACAAACAATAACTCCGAGATTTTAATTCCAGCAATCCCTCCGAATGTACCTCAGTGGAAAATTATGAATGCTACAAAGTTCAAACATATACACAAGATTTGTCATAGCAATTCGCACTCACAGCGCAGCTTATTTATTGCCACTAAATGCTACGACCGTCAGAATATCGGAGGGGGCATCGATGCTTAGTACCATAATTTTGCACAAAAACAATTCTAGCAATTTTACAATTCATCTTCGCATATGATGTACATGTGGAACAGAGATGCAAATCGAAGTCCTTTACGATAGCTGTCTCGATTTGAATATTTTATGAAAAAATAAATCTCAGATATATATATATAATGTTTTGCATTCAATCGCGGAGGAGCATGGGAAAACACCACTGGTCTCAGAGTAAATGTGTGCATTTATGTGCAGTTTTCTGGTTGACAAAAGAAGCAAAAATAGTGTCCTGCTTGAACTAGGCAACAAATATTTTATATTTATTGCTATTACCAAACTTCAAGGAAGGCTCACCATTGATAGAAATCTTTCAATGTATTGCTGAGACCGAATATGCTTGTCGTTGATGAAATTTGGTGAATTTCATTTTGGTCACAAGAGGTATAAGTACAATATTGAATGTCATCAAAATTAAAGGAGCTACTGTTACAAAATTTATGCAGGAAGAAAATCTTGATCTGTATGACAGCTTCCAAAAATACTAGAAACTTGAAGCCCACATCATTCTGAAAATGTATACTATTATGTGAAAGTTCAAGGCAATGTCCTTGGCAAAAATTATCATTAACATATCAGGATTCGCTAGTAAAAAAATGAAGCAATCAATGACAAAATAATGATTACTGTTAAATATCCCGATTTTATCAAGAGACTCTATACAAGTTCTTGAATAGCTTGATCCAATCAGAATGGTGAATTTACACTAGTGTCGCTTCATCTCATGAAAAGTAGCACCTGTTGAAGGAGATAACCTTGGAAGATACTTGAAAACCTGTTAAAATGAATCGCATGATCAGTATTTTATTTGATAACAGATCATACACAATAAACACAACTACACCAACATTTCATAAAAACCATAGATATGGATAGATAAAAGAGGCCCATAGTTAGATTCCTGCAGGAATGTGGACTAGTAATTCCAAATCCTAACAAATATGGTTGATGATGAAAATCAAAAGAACAAAACAAAAGCTGGAAGTTCAGTGCAGCACTGTCTCTCAACACGTTTCAACATAACTTGAAGAGATTTTTGAAGCAACAAGGGAGGTAATCTTTCTTTGGTATTACAGTCTGATAAAGCCTCTAGACAGGGGATGGCTCCTCTGCCACAATGTAGTCTTAACTATGACTAGAAGATTCCCAAATTGCAGTAAAAATATGGCATTATGTGCTGTAGAAGCAACTACTAATCTAAAGATCTTTTATATTATGCTAATGAGACTTGGGACATGTCCCCTTGACATCCCCACCAAAAATGTTGTGTCCTCAAGTCCCTGTCCTAAGTCCATCGAAGATCCATCCCCTTTTTCGCTATAACAGACCCTATACAGATCACATTCCGCATCTACAAGCCATCTGCTCAGAACTCTTCAAGTTTTCTTCCCAATCCTGACAATGTCCCTACAAAATCAGTTTAGAATCTGCGGATGTAAGTATGGCTATTCTGTGCCTAAGAAGTAAATCGATGGCTGGAGCTTTCCCCATGAAAGCAGATCCATGGTAGAACTTTGTGTGCAGAGATTTTAGGTCAAGGGTACTGCGAACAGCCACAATCCACCCCGTGGAAATAGATCAACAGCTATAAACCTCTCTCCGTGACCAAGTTCATTTGGGGAGCATATATGTTGGAACACCATGGATGACTCAGAATGATCCCACACAAGCAGATCAATGGTTCATGGCTTCTTGCAAGATTTGTTTCAACTCAGGGTCCAAAAATAGGAAAATGATGAAAACAGTTGAGGATTAACCCACCTGATGAGATCAACTGTCCACAAGCACTTGCAAGGGTCAGGCCTGGAAGGAGTCCTAAGAAGTTGAAGTACTATAAATGGTCAGCATTCGTCCCAACCGAATACATCGACTGCTCAGGATTTATCGTGGTAATTGGAAAGATGGTCAGACCAGAAAAGCAGTGTTCCACCAAGTTTCCAGGACACAGGAGCGGGGAAACAAACATTGGGGACGTGTGGAGACCACCCCCAAATTTTAGGAAAATTTAGCAGATGAGGAGACGTTGAGGTCTTTAAAATTATTAAAAATATATATTTTATGTAAATCTCAACATATTAACATATAAATTCCTCATCCCATCACCATTTACATACAAAAACATAAAAGTAAATAGTAAATACAAAATACAAAATTCATCATTGTAAACACAGTTGTCAATTCATCATTGATTCATGAATCATTTATCATTCGAGTATTTGAATTTCACATTGATAAATTCTAAATTTATAATACATGCACATCTTCCATTATAACTTTGAATCATAGATATAAACAGAAGATGAAAACTTAAAATATTAAAATCATAAAACTGAATCATAGACATGTCGCATAAACTTCTCTTAAACACCTTCAAATTTAAAGAGTCAAAAGAGTGGTGAGTCAAAGACTCAATCTGAGGTCATCAATGACAGTATCTACTTCTAGAGTCAAAAGTTAAACTGAACAATGAAAACTAACGATAGACAATGAACACTTAAAAATAAAAGTAGTGAAAAATAAATTGAAAGCATCAAAAGAGCATCAGGGAGACAGTCCCATGGACTGGTCCTCCTCATGAATCCGCTGCATGAAGCCATCCAGACCATCAATGGGAGCGTGTCACTATTTGAGTCAGAGTCACTCTCATGAGTGACCGATGGCACACCAACCAAACCATGCTCTAGCCTTCAAAGTTCAAACCCCTTGCTCCAGCCTTCAAACCCCCTGCTCCAACCTTCAAGCAATGAAATTGCTCTTCCCTTGGCAAATCACTCCTTCCCTTTGGCAAATCGATCATCTCTTCTTCAAAGTGGATCGCCTCTCTGTTGCCGCCTAATTCACACTTTAAGACGCAGGAAAGTCACAACCTGCTATGTGTGTCCTTGGGGGCAAGCGAGAGCTGGGGATCACTGTCACCACAGTCTACAGCTCCTCCGTTTAGGCAAGATCCCAACAGAGCCAAGGGGGGTGGTCCCTATGGAAAGACTATGTTCCAGGTTTATTAATTAATTGAAGATTAATTAAAGGGATCTTTTTATTAAGATTACAAAATTATAAGACCAGTGCCTATATTAAATGGAGTCAAAAGATACAATGTGTAAACAATATGATTATGAACAGTAATGAAATAAAACAATATGATAAACAAATGAAACCAATTTGCGAGTTAGCCGAAAATCGTTGTGAGTACAGATTACTAAACCAGCAGTGAATTTAAATATGAAAAGGTTTGAGCAGTCAACATTCACCACATGCTCATTTGCAGAATCAAAAGTAAATAAAAGTACTGAGAAATAAAGTGCTGGAAGCAAAAATTGTAGTGTTGTATTGTAGTAAAAGAGTGCTTGAAATAAATGTATTGTAGTGCTTGCAGTAAAATGAAGTGAAAATGATTGTAGTAAAAGTAGTAATCTGTGTTTGTAGGGCGTTTTGCAATGCTTCTTGGTTAATTTTAATAAATTTTAATTAGAGTTGTTCTTCTTGAAGTTAGTTTTAGATCCGGTGGTGTGACTACCCCGATCTAGTTTTTCTCAAACCGAAGAAAGATTGCTGTTGCGCTCAACAGGTGGGAGCAAAGCCCACCCCTAGATCACAGGTCAATCCCCAATGGCCCGGTGCTCACAAGGAGGACGACGAAGAGCCTAGAGACTGCCCGCAGCCTGCTACCCCTTGCAGCTTTCGAGTCACCGTTTTTAATCGATTCAAAAATCTCTAGATGGATGCCTATTAAACTACGACTTCCCTTTCCCCTGGTCGTATCTCGGAGTACCCTGGAGGGTGATAACCGAGTAGAGGAGCAGGATGTTGGAAGTTTTGTTGGTAAATTTTAAAGGTTTATTTTAATCTTGATGTTTAATATGCAAGGTTTATTTTAATATAATCAATAAGTACTTGGAAAGTAAAGAGATTGATTGTAGATTGTAGTACAAGAAAAAGAAGGTTAATCTAATTACCTAAGCCCCCACTTACCCTGTTTTTCATATCCAGCTTGAATTCCCTAAAGGGAGATGACAAGTGGATAGAGGATACACAGGTTGGATGGGTTGTATGGTTGCTTCTTTAACAAAAAACGAAACTTGCATAAGCAGAAACTTGAAAGCAACTAAACTATAGTAAACTCACCTCACACAATCTTTGAGACAGAGATGATGGTCTGTCACAAAGATAGGTGGGTAGCTGGAAGTAAAACTAACTATCTACTTCTTCCTAATCTACTTACTCATAAATTATAAATGATTACAAGACTTTAAAGAATACCCCAAGAGACTCTCTTTGGGGTTTACAATAACAGAAAATTTTGAGAGAGAAAGTTGAGGAATGGAACTCCTTTTATGCGGGTTGAAGCTTGAGGAGATTTTATGTCTTTTGGGGCAGCAATTCTTCTTTAAAGATGAATAACCTGTCAAAAACCAGCGAACTATTCTTCGCTGCAAATCACATGAAATACTAAAAAAATCTGCTGTTACAATATTAGTACAAAATTTACAATTTTTTACATAAAAATCTGAGTGAAAGTATGATAGAAATATGAATAATATTTATCAAAGAGGTATGCAATAAGTTAATCCCGAAGGAACTTGCGTTCAGCTCGAGAGATTGGATAAACCAATTCAGACCGACTTCATTCACCGCAGATGCGGATCAATTGATACCACAAGTATTCGAGACAGAGCTATTTTTGCATAGAGCTCACAGACTGACTAGAAACTGAGTTTCCAGCCACCTAAATAATACTAAAACAGCAGAAATAACAAGTTAAATTAATATATATGAGGTTAGGGCTTTAAAACAAAGTTTATATTCACTAAACAGTGAATATAACCCTGTTTAAAACAGCCTGAAAGTAGATGGCCGAATTTAAATTGTTGCCGGAATGATGTTTCTCGAAGGAATTTCCTTGCTTAGATAACCTGCAATACAAACTATGCCTGCAAAATATTGTACTTCTAGAGATGAACACCTAATACTTCCTGCAAAACACTTTGTAAGAAATATCAGATCATTCACAAAAAAAATAAAAATACTTCTATTCTTTAATCTCTCCATAAAACACTTTGTGGAGAGCTAACTAGAAAAACACAACAAATGCAAACAAAAGGACACACATAGCTCTCGCTTGCCCCCAAGGACACACATAGCAGGTTGTGACTTTCCTGCGTCTTAAAGTGTGAATTAGGCGGCAACACTCTCTCAAAGGAAATTCATTTGCATAAGATAAATGCTTCAAATGTGAGAATAACAGATGGGTTGGGGTTTTAAGAGAGGAGTTGGGTGTGGTATCCTTTAGGTTTATTAGTTTAATAATGTTTTTTCGTTTCTTAAAATTATGAAAAAAATTTGAAAATCGTGTAGGGGCATCTAGGCGCTCCCCTTTTTGTGAGGGGGTTCCCAAAAGCCCCCACTTCTCTGGGATGTTCCTTGTGCGTTTCCTTGAGTTTCTGGAAAAAGGCGACGTGGGTAAACGTTTCCCAAGGAGTCCCTAAGCCCTTGGAGCAAATGAGGGGAGCATGCCCCTGACCTTGGGGGACACATCCCTGTGGAACACTGCAAAAAAGTGAAATACCACAAATGGTGGAGTTTCATCATGCAGAAAAAGATCAACAATCCTAGATCTCTGGCAGGGTGTGGTTCCACCGAGCCCTAAAAAAATGAGTAGTCAAAATGTTCTATGTTTTGGACCACTTTTCGGCCATTTTTCAATCATTTTAGCCTGAAATATTGTTGGAATTGTTGTAATTGCAGAGATAAGTTGCTAAAATTACATAATCTGACTGGACAAGGGTATTTGAGGGCACTGAATCCATTTCGGAGATAAAAAAGAAATTTGAACAATAAAAAAATCAAAATTCCACCAAAGATTAAATCATCGAATTCTGTTGATTTTAGCCGAAAAAGTTTAAAATGTAGAACCTTTAGACAACTAAAAAAATTGCACTACCACAGATGGCTAGCATTTCACCTACCCTAAGAGATCTACAATGCACAAGTGTTCATGGGGCCCCTCTCCCAATACTGTTAAAAATTGCACAAGATTCTATTAAGACTCCAAGGACTAGATCCCCCCACCAATGAAAGCCACAAGTTGTCCTAGTTCAAACAAAAAAATAGGTTTGTAAGTTACAAAATTTTCCATTTATGGGCTAGCTGCAAAGCAAGTGTCCACACACAAATTTGTTTCACCATTAAAACAAAAGAAAGGCACATGTTTCCCCTCATTTTGCATGAAGACCTAAAGAAAGGAAGAACTTTAACATAAATAATGAAATGAACTTCCTGTTTTCACTGTTCAAAATTGATCCCTCAACTACCTTTGTGACCTGTTATCGCTCAAACTAGCAGCCCCAACAGAACTAGGTTGTGGACCAGGGATAGTGTTGGTAAGATCAGGAGAGAGTAGACCCAATGTCACCACAGCCTAACCTCTCAACACTTCCGGTAACTCCAAAACCTAGGAGAAGACCCTAATTGATGAAAGATACTTGCAACCACCAACAAACCACAAATACCATCCACCAAACCCTAATGGCTATGATCCGTGCCTTATCTGAGTTAAACAATATTAAACAAGACACAATAATCATACAATAATGGAGTTATTCACTTTATCACAATAATCAATAAATGCCACCTTTCAAGGCAATTTCACGCTTCCCTATACAATATCACACCTCCCTAGGCAAGTCCTCAGAAAAGTGCACTCTCAAGGGAAAGAGGCTAACTTCACTAGGGAACACTTTGAGGGTGAACCAAAAATACCAAACAGCTAGCAATTACCCAATTTCAATGATTTCATGTATCCTAATGCACTTGCTCAAAAGAGGACGCCCTCTAGGGTTTATGGAGAGAACCCTAGGGCAAGTTTTTAGAGTGGACCAGAAATACCAAATCACATATATTTTTGGAATTTTGAATTTATTTAGATTTTTAGGGTTTTTCCAACAGTATATTGTTTATATGTATTTTTTGCATAAAATAAAACACGTAAAAATTTGATAGAAATAGATGGAGAGTTTGTTAGGATAGGGAAAATAGATTCTTGCCTCAAACACTAGGGCTATGAGAGATCGAGGCTAAAGTCCCTCCCCTCAAGATGGTAATTCAATACTTGCAACCAAGGCTAAACTAGCGACCTCAACTTTTAGGTAGCAAAACCCTAATTAGGGAAAATAGAGAAGTACAAGGCCCAAGAAAACAAGAGCTCCTTCGTAGGATGGTCTCCTCAAGCAAGTTCATAAAATGCTAGCAAACAAACCCTAACACAGTCCAAAGCACTTCAAGAGCAATGTTAAACTAGAGTTAGGAGAGAAACATACCAACAATAATAAAGAATGAGCAAGGAAGCGCGCCTTAGGTTACCCTTGAGCATGAGTTATTACAACTAGTATTAGCATCAACTTGTCATGTGCAAAATCAAATCCTAGAAGACATTCCATTCATCTTTCAAGCAAGAACAGGCATCCCAAGAAAGGTGCACATAGCTCAATCACTCCAACAAACCAAGAGAAAAAAAAAGATCTCATATTTGGATCCATGTCAATGATTGACAAATGAGGTGAGGTTTCCTTATTTATATGAGACAACTCTCAACCTTTTACAAATTTAAGCCTACAAAGTTAATGACAAATTATAAAATTTAAGGTTAGTGCATCCACAAACTGGGGACTAAACCACACAATGACATTAAATAAGAATAAAAATGTGCAATTAGGCTCTACCAAGTGCAAGGTGATCCAAAAGGAGGATGTCATGCCCCAACTAACCCCAATAGATGTTTTTCCCTCAACACCCTCATTTTTTAACAATGTACAATTCTTCTTTAAGGAATGATGTTTATGGGTTTGAAGACCAGAAGGAGGGGTTTCAGATTAAAACAATAGGTTCACGTGGGAAAAATGAGGCGTGTTAAAATAGGTATGACAACCCTTACACACGCAATCACCTCTACAAAGAAAAATATGAGCGTGTCCATATGTCCCAATGATTTGTAACAAGGGCGTTGGACACCCACCCAAAATGTAGTCGACAAAGCCACAAGGCTAGCACCTCCTTGAGTTGGAAACCAAGGGGACCTACCATGGCCTAACCAAGGGTATTTAGCCCCAAAATCAACACTCTACAAAATATAGCCCCAAAAACTTGGCCTTGCAAAAGAAAAAGAAACCCCTCACTCTGATACTGTTATCACAAATATAGTAGTCGAAGATACCATGATGCAACAGGCCATATTTTGTCATAGTTCGATGCTAGTCCTTTATAGTGATGAGATGTTTATCAGTGATCATCAGTAGTAGAGTCTTCTCTTGAGCTAGCTAGAGCCTACCGAGTAGCATTGCAGAGCCCCTTTTTAGGACTTAGCCCAGTATGACACAATTGAGATGATTTTGGTTTAGCCATGGTTCACTTAGCAAACTAGCAGAGCAGGGCGCTGGTATTTCTCCTTTGCTCCCATGCAGTCAATGGTGTTCTTCAAAGGTATCGTCAAAGACAGTTATATGGCTAAGCATGTATATATGTTTCATTTGGGTGCTATCCTTATGTCTCTCTTACTCATCTTAATAACTTTAACTTGACATGATGATGAACAAGTATATATGTTTCATTCGGTGCTATCCTTTGTATATATGTTTCAAAAATAATACACGGGGTTCCCTCTTCACAAATAATGGTGATGTTATTTTCTAGTTGATATTATAGACTTGATACTACAAGTGGGTCTATGGTCTTGAGTGCTAATATTTTTGCATACGGTCATTAGTATTTCTTACCTTATGAAGACCTAACTGTTGATGTATTTGTAACTTCAAAAGATATTCTGATGTATATTATCATTGTATGTTGTTGTACCCCTACTAGGGATGTGTGTTACCCCTTTACGTGTTGTCTAAATTGTGTCTATACCTTAAGGCACAACCTCCGTTGTAAGTTAGAGCAATAGTCCCCAATGTAACATCATGTAATATGTACTTCTAGTCTCTCTAGGAGAAGTGGGCCCCATGTGAGATGACATGTAGGCTCGAATGTTATATTTGCTCAGTAACTTGAAAGGGTATAAATACGGAAGCGATATCCCTCATTTATACACACCTCACACTCTCTAAGGCACATGAGATAGAGAGACATTCAGAGGAGCAAAGAAAGATAGCTATTGAACATTTCTTATTACTGCTTTTGATCATCTTACTATTCGGAAGAAGTTTGTGGGGTTTTCTCCTTTATGGTTTCCTCGATGAAAATTTGTGTCTTATGTATTTTCTATATCTTATGCATTTTGTTGTACTTGTTATTCTTTCAAATAAAGATCCTAGATAATCTAATCATATCTTAAGAAAAAACTAACATGGTATCAGAGCCTCTCTGAAAGAATGCACTGTGCAACTGCAGGAACTAGGGCTTCCTAGTTGAAGGTGTTTTCTTCACAGATCATCAAGCAAGGAGGGCTAGGCTAACTCGCCTCACTACGGCGCATCTGTTGGTGGTAGCAATTTCTGAATCAGAGAAGTTTCACTGTGCAGTTGAAATACAGCTACAATGGCAGCTAATGGAAATTAGGGTTCCATGCCTGAAAACCCTAGAAGACTGAATTTAGTCATAATAGAACTTTCACTATAACGCGAGATTGGAGAAGGCTCAGAAGCCGAAACTTTTACAGGCCAAAGAGAAATTCTTGCTATACCATGTGTAAAAGTTTCAGCCTCAGATTTGCTATACTTCAGGAGATACAGTTCCTCCAAATCAGAGTTCCATTCTCCTCCAGAATACAGTCATAAATAGGTGACCTAGGGAGATTTGCTATATCTCGGGCTAGGAAGGTCCAAACGAAATTTTACAAGATGTTGCAGGTAGGGCACGGACTGTAGTTTCTTTGGTATGCTTTTTAGACCTAAAATGTGAAACAATGACACGTGGCAGTCCGTACAAGTTCGCAATGTTGAACAGTCCCCAAAACAGTCACCTTGAGAAAATCAACATAAGTCCCACTTGGAGAATCCATTTCTGCTCTAACCTATGGGGTTGGAAAGAAGACATATCAGGCTATCTCACTGAGAAGTTTCAAACTGTAAGGATCCGAAACTTGGGAGATACGACAGAATCAATTTCAGACATTTCTGCAAAAGAAATTGGAAAACTAGGGCTTACTGTTCCAGGAGCTTGCCACCACTGTTTTCAGAAAAGAAGTACATTGGACAGCTTGCCTTAAAGAGGCCAATCTTTATGTCCAATCAGAAGTTTGAAAAATTAGGGTTTCTCTGACAAACCCTAGATCAACCAGCTCCGAAACCAAGCCAGACACCTAAAATCGCTAAAGATCTAAATTTTTGTTACTTACATTTGAGGTTGTCATTTCAAAGTGACTAATCACACCCAGCTTGATGACAAGCTTGGTAAAGCTGACAACTTCTGAGTATGGAAGTATAGGACCTCCATGATCCTTGAAGAAAATGACTTGGATCAGTATTTCAGTAAGGAAGTTCTAAGAGCCAGAGGGAGATGAGGCTAAGGCTAGAGCCAGGAGAATCATTGCATATTCTATTAAAGATCATCTCATCCCTCATGTGTCATCCTTGAAGACACCAAAAGGAAGTGTTCGATGCTATGACGAAGCAATCGAAAAAGAATAAGAGATTGTTATAACCACCTTGAATGGCCTCCCAAGATCATGGGATTCATTCATTCGAGAAATGTGTGCCAGAAGGAAGTTGATTACCTTCAGCAGACTCTAGGAAAGTGCACACAAGAAGAAGCTCGACTCATAATAAGAGAAGATAATATGGGAGCAACTGAAGATCAAGCTCTCACAATTCAAAGAAGATCCCTCAAGCGATGAGGAATATGAAGGACTCAACTCTTGAAACCTCTTATCCATCTTAGCATTTGGATAAGAAATGATGCAGTTGTGAATGAAGAAAATGATGAAGCTAAAGGCTCAAGAAGGAGTCTACCCACCAAACAAATAAAGATAAGTAGTCAATTGTCATTTCATGATATTTTTTGGTTGTGCATTTGTTTATATTCAGTTGATGTGTTATGCATGTTTGAGTATTTGCATTTATACTACTGAACTGCACATGATGGGTAAGAAGTCAATGATGTCGTACAGCATTCCATTGCTAATTATCTAGATTGAAACCTATTTGCTGGCATATTAGGAGTAGCACACACTCTTAATAACATTGGGGTGGAAGGAATCTAGAAGTTATTGTATGTGCACGGGACATGAATGAATGTTGTAGCATTGGCTAAAATAGTTGCATGGCTATGTGACATATATTTGTCACTATTAATATGTTTTGGAAATTATGAGATGTTTCTAATCATGCAACTGAACTTAACTTGTAGATCATTCCAAAGAACAAGTAATGACGGTTCAAAAGAGGGACCTGAAGAAAGAGCTTCAGAAGAATATAAAGAGAACGGTAGATCCACCTCAAGAGATAAAGACCACCTTGGGCATGAGAAATCATCCAAGATGAAGAATAGTATGACGAGACTTCCAAAGAAAGAAAGATGCCTCAGACACACTCTAGTTATGTGACACTGTCGAGCGACATCATTGATGCAGAGCCTTCCAGTTATGAAGAAGTAGCCAAGAAGAAAGGGAAGGAGGCTATGATCAAGAGTACCGGTTATTCAAGAGGAATGATGTCTAGGATGTCGTGTTGATACCTAAAGGGAAGTCCATAGGTCTTCCATATGGATCTACAAGATCTAACATGCAGTAGATGGCAGCATCGTGGGATACAAGGCAAGATTCTTAGCACGAGGCTTCTCACAGAAAGAAGGCATAGACTACGAGGAGACATTTGCAACAATTGCGAGGTACACTTCATTATATCCATACATGTAGGTATGCGATGGGAGATACACCAACTGACATCAAGACAACATTCTTAAATGGTGTAGTCGAGGAGGAAGTGC
Source organism: Pseudotsuga menziesii (assembly GCA_001517045.1). Taxonomy (NCBI): domain Eukaryota; kingdom Viridiplantae; phylum Streptophyta; class Pinopsida; order Pinales; family Pinaceae; genus Pseudotsuga; species Pseudotsuga menziesii. Next base: position 41,609 of record LPNX010319325.1, on the reverse strand, counting down.
ATGTAGAGCAGCCACTGGGAGTTGAGACACATGACATATAGACTCATGTGTGCAAATTAAAGAAGGCCTTGTAAAACACATACAGTTACATGAGGAACTTGAAAATCACCTAGAGTGATGAAGATCTTGACCTTTGCTACAAGGTTGAAGATGAAAGCCTATAGAGGATGACAAGCTCACAAATGGATGCGAGAAAAACTTTTCAGCAAAGATCAAGATAGAGGATCTTGGTATCCAGTGACACTAGATGGATACATAGAAGATCGGTAGCAGAGGAATCTACTTGTCACTCCAGTACATAAGGTTTCGATACATAGAGTACGAAAGACAGAGGGAGAATGATGCTCCGCTTCAAAGGGAGTGACTACAGAAGATCCTCAAGTTCAACATGGTACAGCAGAATTCCAACCTTCCCTAGGCTTTACTGAGAGTAAAGCAGATCCCAACCTTTGCTTCAAGGTTGAAGGCGGAAGACCAGTGACGCTTCTGCTTTATGTCGATGACCTGTTACTGACAAGCAAAAAGAAACTCATTAAATATGCAAGAAGGAGACATGCTACAGAGTTCGAGATGAAATACCTAGGGATGATGCACTACTTCTTAGGCATGGAGGCATGGAAGAGTACAGATGGAGTCTTCCTTAGTCAAGGGAAGTATACAATAGAGATCCTGAAGAGGTTCGAGATAATGGACTGCAAGGCCATGGCCACACCTATGGCATTGAACCTGAAGCTATTGAGTGATACTTCATCAGAGTCGGTTGATGCCAAGATGTATCGTCAGATGATTGGATACTTGATGTACCTGACGAATACGAGACCAAATATTTGCTTTGCTGTGAACACATTGAGCCAGTTCCTGACGGATCCGAGACATATTCACCTGATTGCCACAAAGCATATTTTGTGGTACCTGAAGGGTACAGTTGATTATGGGCTGAGTATTATGCAAATCAGAAGATTAACCTGGAGGGTTATGTGGATTCGGATTGGGTAGGCAATGCCATTGATAGGAAGAGCACTTCGGGGTGTTGCTTCAGTATGGAATCAGGTGTGATCTCTTGGTTTAGCAAGAAGCAGTTCTACGTGGCATAAAGTACAGCCGAAGCAGAGTATGTCGCAGCTTGTTCGGCTAGTTGTGAGGCAGTATGGCTGAGGAAGCTACTGTCTGATTTGTTTGATCTTCAGTTGGATGCTACTTGTATATATTGCGAAAACCAGAGTTGTGTGAAGTTGTCTGAGAACCCGGTGTTCCATGACAAGTCGAAGCACATCGAGGTCAAGTATCACTATATCAGGAATATGGTGCAGAGAGGAGCAGTGAAGCTCCAGTATGTTGCGACGAACGAGCAGATAGCCAATGTGTTGACCAAGCTGCTAGCCAGAGTGAAGTTTGAATACTTCAGAGAGAAGCTTGGTGTACTTCAGATTGAGGTTCCTTCCAAGGGGAAATGATGAATTCGGAAGACGCAGATGCACATAGGCTTTTTTGACATGGTGGTAGGTTAGTCCTCCCATGGTCGTTGATGTAATTCTTGAAGCTTTTCCGACATGGTGGTAGGTTAGTCCTCCCATGGTCGTAAATGTAATTGCTGAGCCTTCCCCGGATGGTGGTAGGTTGGTCCTCCCATGCCGATGGATCTAAGTGATGTGTTATGTGCATCTGGGTTGTGCTCCATGTGACGATGAGATGATTTGAAGATGATGAGGTAACAGTAGGGTACACAGGTTTTGCAGAGGCATATAATCAATCCTGGGATGCTCCTTCAGGTTTTGCAGAGGCATATAATCAGTCCTGGGAGATCCTTCAAGTTTTGCAGAGGCATATAATCAGTCCTTGGATGCTCCTTCAGGTTTTGCAAAGGCATATAATCAGTCTTGGGAGATCCTTCAAGTTTTGCAAGGCAATAAGTCATGAGCTATACCTACTTGATGATTTGAAGACCTACATGGAGTCTAGGCCTACGATGATCAAATTATAAGAAGATGATGGCAGCAGCTATGATGAAGACTCTATGACTCCGTGATGATGATGATGTGATGAAGACCTGACCAAATGTGTTGATGACTGTGTAGAGAGAGAATACCTTCCTAGTTAAGAGGGAGTGTTGATGTATTTGTAACTTCGTAAGATATTTTGAAGTATATTATCATTGTATGTTGTTGTACCCCTACTGGGGATGTGTGTTACCCCTTTACGGGATGTCTAAATTGTGTCTAGACCTTGAGGTACAACCTACGTTGTAAGTCGGGGAAATAGTCCCCAATGTAACATCATGTAATATGTACTTGTAGTCTCTCTAGGAGAAGTGGGCCCCATGTGAGATGACATGTAGGCTCGAATGTTATATTTGGTCAGTGACTTGAAAGGGTATAAATAGGGAAGTGATCTCCCTCATTTATATACACCTCACACACTCTCTAAGGAACATGAGAGAGAGAGACAGTCAAAGGTGGATAGAAAGATAGTTGTTAAACATTTTTTATTGTTGTTTTTGACCATCTTACTATTTTGAAGAAGTTTGCAGGGATTTCTCCTTTATGGTTTCCCCGATGAAAATCTTTGTGTCTTGTGTATCTTTTATATCTTATGCATTTTGTTGTACTTGTTATTCTTTCAGATAAAGATCCTTGAAATGCTTGCGAAGAAAAGTAGATTTGATACTAGATCTAGATGAAAGAGAAATCAACTTTATGAAAATTTGGATCTAAGCACCAAATAAAACATTTCTATAAACTAGATCTAAGGAGGATATTTATCTTAAGCATGTAGATCTAAAGTATGGAAGTAAGTAACTCAGTAAACAAATGAGAATTTTAATTTTTTAAAGGAAGAAGGTTAGGAGCCCTAGTAGAAAGATTCAACAATTGAAGATTGGTTGAAATGCTTCAAGAGGATAATGTTTCTTGCAATGTGAACAGAGAGCAGGAGAAACAAACTAGATCTCCTTCAAATCCACCCAAGAGAAACCTGAAAGACACTTGCGCTTGCATAAACGTGTTAAAGGGTTAGTGAAATCTAAAATGTGAATGAAGAGAGCATACTCACAACAAGTAAATATGCAAAATCTTGAATTTGACAAAATGGAATTTTCACTAAGAATTGAAACAACAATGCTCATCCTATTGATTAATACTAATCATTAGGCCAACCCTTCAATATGTTATTAAACAAGATGCAAGATTTAAAACTCTACAGTTAACTCAACCATACAAGCATAGCACCATACAGCTGGAACAACAATCCACAATATGACCTGCAAATCCAATCTTTATTCACAGAAAATATTCAACAGATTACAAATAGGAGCAGAGGTTACATACACTTCATGCTAAAGAGAGTGAATGGGCCTTGCTTAAATAGCCAAAAGAGACCCAAGGGGGTGCTACCAACACTGAAGAAAAACCCAGAGTTATCTGAGATAAACTGAGCTTGGACTGAAGAGGAACTATAGAGGTGATTGACACCTCTCTCACTTAACTCACAATCAACTGCCAACACACTCAAGCACACACCAAACTCCACCTACCTTCCACCTTGGCGTCCTTTCTCCTCACGCGTGAGCTCATGAAAGATTGTGAAGTGGGGGTGATGTCACCCTCTCCTCATAATTTACTAGCCCCATATAAACCAAGATTTTAAATAAACCAAGGTTTACCACCAATCAAAACTGAAATGTTGAAAGGGGTGGGTCCTCACTTTCCACCTCGTGCGAGTCTTTACTTCACGTGAAGAATACTTCGTCACCCTCATGTTTATCACTCCACGCTAATGTAGCTCCTAGCTTGTTTTAATGTTCAACCTTAAGTTGAATGGGGTCCACCCCCTTTCCTAACGCTAGCCTTCACATGAGCTAGCATGAAGACATCATGACGTCACCCATCTCACGCTACTCCATTTACAAACCAATGTTTTAATTCAAAGTTTTAATAAACTTAAGTTTGAAAAGGAACGCATGCCTTAGGGGAACCCATGCCATGTCACAACATTCAAAAATATTTTAATTTGACTTTGATTTTTTCACTTTCCAAAGCTTGACCATGGTGCCAAATTGATGTAATTTAGCATTAAAATGCCCTTTTGATGCATCTTTAGCTGAATAATGCTCCACAGGGTGTTTTGGCTACCCGATTGATGTGGAAAGTGGTCTCTAGGTAAAGTGGACGCTCTGAGTGTGAAAGTGAGTATCCCCATGCCAAAAACGGACTCCGTATTTGACTTTTAATACATTTTGAAAATTTTTAATTAAACCATTAAAAAATGCCCTGATTATGCGGAAAAAAATTATTTTCTCGGAAAATGACGAAACTCTAGGGGGGCCTAACACATGTCCATACGACTCAATCTGAATGCCTAGCATGTTGAAAAACACTGACATGAAGGCTCTAATAACCTCCTAAGGCCGAAACACCAAGACGACTACCCCAACTTTGGAGGTGTGAGTGAAAAACTTAGAAATTATTAGTCGTTTGTTCAACAACCAATAATAACCAAGGAAAAAAACACTTTGGGCTAGTCGGCTTGATGCTTAAGTCTGGGAAGCGAAGCCTTTTATAAAAATTATCATGCTAGCACATTTTTTACAACTTCCCCAAGAGGGTATGAACATGTGCTACAAAAAATAAACAGGGCCTAGAAGGCCCGAGGAACTTCTGAACTCTGATCATGAACAAGTAACCTTGTTCAAACTGTTGTTGGGTCACTTGAAATCCAACTAAGTAGAAATCATCTCAATGGACCAATGAATCTCAGTCCTGGCAAGGAAAATCCACTGAACAAGGCTCTTGAATGGCTAAAGCCGTAATGATCCATGCTAATACCCCATGTGAAAAGTAGCTCGAAATAGAACAAGAGATAAGTCTATATGCTGCATCATGGTAGCCCAGTTGCAAATGTATATGTAATAACAAAACCTTCAGATCTAAATTTCCGTGATCATCAAACTCCATTTGCCCACCTAAATCACTGGTCTTACTCATAGAAGAGGGCGTCCTATTTGGGGAAGTGGCTATTTTGAATTCCGCAAACTAGGTATTGCTAGTTTCACCTTTAATTGTCTTATCTTACCTCGAGCAATCAATCCGAGTGTCTAATTTTGTTTAATTTCACCATTTACCCTTAGACTCGATTTTCATGCTTCAAACCCTAGGGTAAATTGCGGCTTATCACATAGACACTCGTTTTCTCTTAGTAATTGTGCCAAACTCTAATTAACTATCTTACTAAGAGATATAATCAAGTTTCCCTAGGTTATCCACTTACATTCTTTAATTTTAGGGTCAGCTTGGTTATTGGGACGCCCCTAGGCTTGGAATTTGTACTAGGTCTAAAGTGTCGATATCCTTGACTAGCGTGACATCCGAGTTCTTTCAGAGGTCTTGGATATCGTAGGTCACGACTTTAGTTTCCTTCCCCCTCTGCCATCTTGGATAGGATCACCTTACAGGGCAAGTACAAGATTCGTGATAACATTTTTGGCATCGTTGTCGGGGAGGTGGAGGCCTACCTTAGTTTGACATTTATCTTAAAATCTACTCCCATTCTCTGCCAACATTTTTGGAGCCGTTGTCGATGAGGTAGAGGCTTACCTTGGTTCATTTTATGTACCTTCAGTGTATGTGAATGCTTTTACTGTTTATATTCATTCATATCACATCCGTACTTTAAATCTAGTGATTATATTTTCAATTATTTAATTCTGCACAATCACTGTGTTGTTTGTATCTCCCCTACAACATTTTATTTTCAGTGAGCACGAAAATTCGTTCACTTGGAGACTCTACAACGCGACTCCCCAGAGGAACCTACCCACAAGTATAACATTTGAAGTCCCTTAGTAAAAGACATGGCATTCTATGAAGAAATTGATTTTGACTATGTGCCTCCTAAGAAATTTGCAACCGCAATGAGTGAAACGGTCTTAGCCTTCGCCCTTTTAGCCCAACAATGTAAAGAAGATTATCTAGAGTTTGATAGTCAACATTTCCAGCATGAACAATTGAAACCTCATAGGATAAAAGAAGTTGGAAATAGCAATTACGCGACCACTCGGTCTCAATCTAAAGTCATCCCTAAGAAAAGTGATAATATGTCTACCAAACCTAGGAAGCCACTCACTAGTAAAGTGCCTCGTCGTAACAAAGGCACCCCTATAACAGGAGCTAAGAGTCTTAGTCACATCAAAGGAAACAACTCACAACAAGGTACTCAAACAAAGAAGGTAGTGACACCTCCTAAGAAAGACATTACAACTACCCCAACTCCTAAACCTATTGTTGTCAAAGGAAATATGTGGAAAACACCTTTGAACACTACAAGACTAAAAAGAGATCCACATTAGGATAAACTTGTGTCTCAAGAACCAATCAAGGTGGACCTTGCAAGTAAATTGTCCAACCTAATGGTCTCCGTATCTCTAAAAGAGTTGGTAAAAATCCCATTCATCAAGGCTCAGATCATGGAATTTTTAGGTTTAGAAATAGCTAAGAAGGATAAGACAATCGTTTCGGTTTGAGCATTGATATGTCTCCATTCCTAAATAAGTAAGTATGCTTACGTCGTTACAAGAGTTGTTAAAGGTACCATCTGTTACCACCTAAGTTGTACTTGGTGGATTTTTCAAGTGAGTCGACAAGGTTTGAACAAGCATCGTTGTTCATTCTTCAAAGTTCAGAAGTCATTCATGCTTCTTTGGGGCACTTTTTTCAATGTTTTTTGTACCACATGTTCATACCCCCTTGGGGAAATTGTAAAAATGTTTTAGTATGATAAATTTTTATAAAAGGCTCCCCTTCCCAGACTTAAGCATCAAGCTGACTAGCCCAGAGTGTTTTTTCCCTTGGTTATTATTGGGTGTTGAACAAACAACTAATAATTTCTGAGTTTTTCACTCACACCTCCAAAGTTGGGGTAGTTATTTTGATGTTTCGGCCTTAGGAGGTTATTAGAATCTTTGTGTCGGTGTTTTTCAACATGCTACGCATTCAAATTGAGTCATATGGACATGTGCTAGGTCCCCCTACAGTTTCCTCATTTTCCGAGAAAATATTTTTTTCGCAAATTAGGCCATATTTAATGGTTTAATTAAAAAATTTCAAAATGTAATAAAAGTTAAATGCGGAGTCCGTTTTTGGTGTGGGGGTGCTTGTTTTCACACTCAAAGCGTCCTCCTTAACCTGGGACCACTTTTCGTATCAGTCAGGCGACCGAAACACCTCGTGGAGCATTATTCAGCTAAAAGTGCATAAAGATGGCATTTTAATGCTAAATTACAACATTTTGGCACTAAAGTCAAAAGTTTTAAAAGTCAAATTTGACTTGTTTAAGGTGGAGAAATTGATTGATTTGTTGATATGCCATGTGATTCTCTTTTGGCCTATATGCATTTCAAACTTTGGTATAAAAAACAAATTCTAACATGGTATGTTATGAGGCTCATATCTCTTCACGTCAATGAGATCCGTGTGAGGTAGGAAGGAGGGGTCCACCCCATTCAAAGTTTAAAAGCTTTGTTATAATATAACATTAAGTTGAACCTTGGCCTTTTCCTATGCTTATGCATATCATTGGGATGTAATATGCCAAATACTGATATTCTCTAATGTTCTACTATAGTGCTGACTCGCACATTCAATCTCATACAAAAGTATGAATTAACTGGGCATGGAAACTTGCCATGCAAAAATGCCCTAAAATGTAGCTGAATTAGGGTTAGGGTTTGCAGATAGAAATTAATACTTACAACTGATATCTCTGCTGATAATTACTCCAAAGATAGCTACATGCATAAAGATCCAGATAGGTGATCTAGTAGTGCTCCTTTCCTCCGTTGTTACCGCTCCGCATTACCGTAAGCACCCTCTAGACAGAAGGTGACGTTTTTGTAGGAGACGTCAGATTGGGCTGAAACTTTCTGAGCTTGTCCGTCTGCAGATGCCGAAGAGATGGACTGGCGCATGCGGAGGTTTGGCTGCCTCTAAGTGCCCGAGCGAATTGATTGATAGTTCTGCTGCTCACACCCCTAACTGCTCTGTTTGGCTGATAGCTGCTCCAGGTGAGCAAATTGATGTCTGATAATCATTGTATGCCATAGGATAGGCCTGCTGAGAAAGAGGAAGCTAGCATGCGGAGGAAAGACAGGGTTTTGTGGTCCCAACGAATCCTTCTATGGTTTCCCCGGTACTCTGGCTGCAAAACGTAGATCCGCTAATAACCCTTCGGAATGTGCTGGATCTCCAAATACTAAAGTATATGATGAATGCTATGGATAAACCTGGATGATTTATCCCAATAAGAGACTAGGGCAGATATCTCACTGTCGAACCCTCGCTAGCTGAAGACACCATCTCCAACCCCAACTGCCACGGCTGCACGTTGTGCTGTTGCTCGAAACTCCAAAATCAATCAACAATAATAATAGATAACTCCTTTAGTCGCATAACCCTCTTAAATAGAGTCTCATGTACTTTTAGGGTTTGCATGTCACGTTTAGGGTTTCCGCTTCACTTTTGCATGCATGCGATTCTATTTTGATGTTGACTTTTTAAGCCTAAAAGAACAAGGCTTCTTTTATTCGACTAATGACTTGACACTAAATGAATGTCTTGTTCTGCTTTAAGTATCAAATGCCCTCAGTCAATTCCCTCTCATGTAGTACCCGCTCAAACCTATGGGAATTAAGTAGGTTAGCGGTTGTTTTTGGATGTTTAATTAGAGGGGGACATCACAGTCCTCCCCGCTTTTAATTGCTTGTCTTCAGGCAACCGCAAACTAGGATGTTGCAATACCTGCTCTCCTTCCCATGTGGCATCCTCCATAGGTAATTTGTTCCATTCCACCAGATACTCTCAAGTCACCCTATATCGAACCTTCCTTTCTCGCACCTGTAGGATTTGCTCTGGAATCAGTACCGGTAGCCCTTCATCATCTAAGGGAGGTAACTCAGTGGATGGAGAAATGTGTTGTCCTAATGTTTTCTTGAGACTGGACACATGAAATACATTGTGAATCTTGCTTTCCTCCGGGAGTTCTAGCTCATAAGCCACCTCTCCAACCTTCTAAATTACCTTGTAAGGACAGTAGAAGCGAGGTTTTAGTTTTTTCGCTCCTTTCTTCTTGAGGGAAGGTTGCATGTATGGTTATAGCCGTAAGTATACCAGATCTCCTACCTCGAAGCTCCTCTCAACCCTGTGTCTGTCTACGTATAGTTTATGCTGATTCTGTGCTGCCTGTAAGTTCTCTCTCAGGATCTTAAGTCGTCTGAGTAATGCATCAACTACAATATTATTCTTACCCTTCCCATACTCTATCTTGAAATTGTAGGCTTGCACCTTGCTGACCCATTTCTGTTGGCGAACATTCAGCTCTTTCTGCTCCAAGAAGTACTTGAGGCTGTTATGATCTGTCTTGATTTTAAACTTGTTGCCCGCCAGGTACTGTCTGAATTTAGTGAGAGCATGTAAGATGGCTAGCATCTCCTTGTCATATATGGAGTAGTGGCGCTCATAGTTTTTCAGTTTCCTGCTCTCGAACGCAATCAAGTGATGGTTTTGCATCAGTACTGCCCCTAGCCCTTCCCCTGATGCATCACATTCTACTACAAATGGTTGTGAGAAGTCTGGTAGTGCCAAAACCAGGCAAGAACTCATGATGACTTTCATCTCCTCAAAGGTTTTCTATGCTAATTCTGTCCAGGTGAAGGCCCCCTTCTTTGTGAGATCAGTGAGTGGTGCAGCAAATTGGGAGAACCCCTTAACATACCTCCGGTAATATGTGCAAAGCCCTAAGAAGCCTTTCAGTTCCATGACCGTTTTTGGCGTGGGCCAATCCTTGATAGCTCGGATTTTCTCCATATGAACTGTACCCCTTCTGCACTGATGATATGCCCTAGATACAACATCTCCTTCATGCCAAATTCACACTTAAACATCTTCGCGTAAAGCGAGTGCTCTTCGAGAACGCTCAATACTTCATCTAAATGTTTCAGATGCTCCTCCCACATTTTGCTATAAATCAAAATATCATCAAAGAATACTAGCAAATACTTACGTAACGACGCTCTGAAAGTATAGTTCATGCACGACTGGAAGGTCGCTAGAGCATTGGTGAGTCCAAAAGGCATGACCAAGAACTCATAGTGACTATAGTGGCAACAGAAAGCTGTTTTGGAAATGTCTTGATCCCTTACTCGGATCTGGTGGTACCCTAAGCGAAGATCAATCTTTGAAAAGTATTTGGCATCCCGCAACTCGTCCATGAGTTCATCAATCCTAGGAATGGGATACCTGTTTTTGATGGTGTTTTTGTTGAGTGCTCTGTAATCGATGAACATTCGCAAGGTGCCATCCTTCTTCTTAACTAAGACCACTGATGATGCAAAGGGACTAGAACTGGGCCGAATATATCCTAGTTCTAGTAATTCCTTGATCATCTTCTCGATCTCATCCTTATATCTTTTGGGATGCGGGAAAGGAGTGGTGATGACTACCTGTGTTCCCTCTGCCAGCTCAATGATATGCTCAAATCCCCTATCTGGCAGTCTACCTAGTGGAAGATCCCGAAGTACCTTTTCGTGCTTCTACAATAAAGCCTGAATATATGCTGGGTGTTGGGTGTTGTTCTATGGAGGTTTCCTAAAGGTGACTAAACATTTTGCTGACCATTCTATGTTATCCTGCCTAAGCACTGCCTCCATTCTCTGTGAAGAGACTGGTTTTGGGGGATAAGTGTTCATGCCCCTCAAAACTACATGTTTCCCATCTGGTCCCTGGAATTCCATTTCCATTGCTCGGTAGTCTGTAGTATATTTCCCTATTGAATAAAGCCATTGAACGTCTAATACTACATGTCTATCTGCCACATCCACTACATAAAATGAATCTGTCATCTGGTAGTTGCCTAATGTGACATTCACTTTTGGAATCTAACAGTTGCACTCCATGCTAGAGTTTTCGACTACTGCTACAGTAAATCCCTCAAACTTCTCTATCGGAATACCCCTCTTGGCCACCCAAGATACATCAATAAAATTGTGGGTTGCTCCCCCATCAATCAATACTCCCACTCTATGGCCCTGTACTATTCCCCTAACCCTGAGAATATGGAATCTAGGTACTCCAGATAGCGTAGCAATAACTCCCTCTGGTGTATCACCCTGGAGTGACTCCTCCTCTACTGTCCACAATTGTTCTAGTGTTTCCTGCTCATAGTCCTCCCTTTCACTGTCTGCATATACCTCTATGTAGTGGGCTTTGGCCTTCCCTGAGCACCTGTGTTCTAGAACCCATGGTTCCTAATAAGTAAAATACAATTTCTTCCGTCTCAAGTCTTTCCTAGTGTCATCATCTAACCATGTTTTCTTCGATAAGTCCTGCTTGTCCTTGTCCCTAACTGGAAAGTTGGTCTTGAGTGGGAATCTGTTCTTCGAGTCTAAGTCTTGGAGATCTCTGGCTCGGTTGATGGCATCCTGTAGAGTGGAGGGTTTGTAGGCTTTCACCCACCCCCGTAGTGGCTCTGTCAAGGCCTCAGTAAACAACATAGTCAACCTGCTCTCCAACACATCTGTCACCGTAACAGCTACCCTCTGGAACTCTGAGAGATGAAGGCCTCAGCGCTACCTGTCTGCTTGAGTTGAGCCAACTCTCTGAAATGTATCTCTGGATCTTTCCTGTTGAACCGCTCCATGAGTTTCTGAGTGAACTCACTATAGGAGTGTATGGTGTTGTGACCCAATGTCACTAATCTGTGGTACCACCACTCATGAACCTCTCCGTCTAGGTGGAGTGTAGCCAATTTAATGGCATATGTCTCTGTCATGGGATTGAGTTGGAAATAGGTATACAACTTCTAAACCCATATCCTTGCTAAACCTCCATGAGCCCCATCAAAGTTTGGGATGGTCAACCTGCCCAAGGTTTTCTGCAACTCATAGTTATAACTTAAGATTGAATCCCTTGTTGAAATTCTTGGGCTTGTTCCTACTCTTCATGTTGCAAAAATCTAAAAAAAGACATGGCTGCATGAAACTCATCCCCTAAGTCCCTGTATTCCTACAAATAGGCTCCAAAGGGTTCATTAGGCTCTACCTGCATGACTGGACCTGCTACTACATCTGCCAAGAAGTGAGGCATAGTAGGTCTACTGGAAGGTCTGTTATATATGTGAGGTGTGTTCTGCATATTGGTGTATGCATGTTTCCCACTATTGCTTGTAGACCCTCTATCTACTAGTGATAGAGGTGTACTGCTATTACCTGGTTCTAGTTTCGCCGATAATCTGTTGATTGCATTAAGTACGTCCTTTTGCCCTTTGGCTAAGTCTTGCAATGCGCTTACTAGGTTGTGAAACTCCATTTTGTCTTCATCTTCTTCCGTTCCTTTTCCCCTGTCAGAGTGTATACATGTTGGGTCCATGTCTGAGTTGGTATCTTCTAGTTGGATATCCTCAAATTCCTCCATGTACCTACTCCTTCTTTTCCTATAGGTTACAAAAGTGTCCACTTCTGTATTCATCTACTTCTCATGTTCAAGCCCACAACTGGCAAGGAACCTGGCTTTGATACCACTGTAATATCCCAAATACTGATATTCTCTAATGTTCTACTATAATGCCGACTCGCACATTCAATCTCATACAAAAATACAAAATAAATGGGTATGCAAAGTTGCCATGCAAAATTGCACTAAAATGTAGTTGAATTAGGGTTAGGGTTTGCAGATAGAAATTAACACTTACCACTGATATCTCGACTAATAATGACTCCAGAGATAGCTGCATGCATAAAGATCCGGATAGGTGGTCTAGTAGTGCTCCTTTCCTCAAGTGTTACCGCCTTGCAGTACCGTAAGCACCCTCCAGACTGAAGGTGACGTTTTTGTAGGAGGAGATGTCAGATCAGGTTGTAACTTTCTGAGCTTGTCTGTCTGCAGATGCCGAAGAGATGGACTGGCACATGCGGAGGTTTGGCTGCCTCTAAGTGCCCTAGGAAATCGATTGGCAATTTTGCTGCTCACGCCCCCAACTACTCTGTTTGGTTGATAGCTGTTCCAGGTGAGCAAACTGATGGTCGATAATCACTGAATGCTATGGATAGGCCTGCTGAGAAAGAGGAAGCTCGCATGCGGAGGAAAGATAGGGTTTTGTGGTCCCAACGAATCCTTCTATGGTTTCCCCGGAACTTCTGGCTGCAAAACGTGGATCCACTAATAACCCTTCGGAATGTGCTGGATCTCCGAATAGTGAAGTATATGATGAATGCTGTGGATAAACCTGGATGATCTATCCTAATAAGAGACTAGGGCAGATATCTCATTGTCGAACCCTTGCTAGCTGAAGACATCGTCTCCAACCCCAACTGCAGCGGCTGCATACTATGTTGCTACTCGAAACTCCAAAATCAATCAACAATAATAATAGATAACTCCTTTAGTCTCATAACCCTCTTAAATAGAGTCTCATGTACTTTTAGGGTTTCCGCTTCACTTTTGCATGCATGCAATTCTATTTTGATGTTGACTTTTTAAGCCTAAAGAAACAAGGCTTCTTTTATCTGACTGATGACTTGACATTAAATGAATGTGTTGTTCTGCTCTAAGTATCAAATGCCCTTAGTAATTTCCCTCCCATGCAGTACCTGTTCAAACCTATGGGAATTAAGTAGGTTAGCGAGTATTTTTGGATGCTTAATTAGAGGGGGACATCACATGGGATGACGTCAACACACTTCTTATCACCCACGTCACATGAAGCTCATGGGTGAGGGAAGTGTTGCCGCCTAATTCACACCTCGGGTAACGTGGAAGAAATTCTCAAGCCATTGGGTGAGACCTTGGGGGAAAGCTCGAGCCAAGTGTTGTCACCTGATACTCAGCTCCTCCGTCTAGGCCAACTCCTAGCGAAGCCAAGGGGGGTGGTCCCTATGAAAAATAAAATCTAAGGCTTTTACATTATGAAAGAAATGATTGAAACTAGGAGTTAAGTGTGAAAAGAGTTAAGACCTTAACAATGAGTTACTGCAAAAATGAACTATAACAACAACAACATTTATCATTCAAACACCATTCATGACCATATGCGGAAATTGATTTAACCAATATAAAATGAGGAAGACCAATTCCAGTGAAAATCGAGTGCTTGTGTACAAGGGTTGTTGTTGTAGTCTCAGATTAGTATTGCAGTGTCTCGTTGGTAAGTTTTAAGATTTATTAGATGAGTGGATTAGAGAGTGGATAAATTGTTCGTTGATTTTATTTATGTGGAAATGATCTTGATTAGCTTAGGGAATGGGAACTCCCAATATACCAGAATGTACGAGGAGTATGTCCAAAAACATTAACCGATGCGGCCCCCCGCAAGGAATATGTGGGCTAGTTGGAGTCTCTGAGACTTGTTCAACACTACACCAGCAAGGGTGAATCCTAACGACGTCTCGAGGTCACTGCCGAGTTATTCCCACTTCCTTTGTGGATTTTTCCACCGCAACAGTTTAATTCGAGGCGTTGGATTTTCACTTAGGGAGATTTATTTTGAATTTGAAAACTAATTAAGTTAGTCAACTAAATCCCTTTCTGATACTACCAACTGATCAGACGAAGCTGCAATGGAAGTAGAGCATGCAGGGATGAAGGCCTTGTAAATTTTAAGTGTTTTAGAACAAGTTTTTTCTGATTACAAAGATAAATCCCAAGAGTCTCTTTCCAGATTCAGTACTCGGGCAAGCCCTTGTCCATTAACCTGCACTTGGGAAAGCAAGGGGGTTTATTTAAAACTTAAATAAAGCATGAAATGATAAAGGAAAACAACTACACTAACAACCTATAGAAAAACAAAAAAAAGGACACCGACACCAATCCCCCCAGGGGGGATGGAGACCAGGATCTGATGAGCCTACTCAAACTTTGTTTTGTTTTTCAGACTTGTCTCTTTTTGAATTTCGAGCTACTTTTACATGGGGTATCAACATGGATCTCTACAGCTTCATTCCACTTCAAAACCTTGTTCTTGATATTTTCTTTGCTGGGACTAAGACTCAGGAGTCCATTCAAAGGATTTTGGTGATGATCTAGTTCATTTCAGTAGAGCAGCAGATCACGAGTTGGTACACACAGTCAAGGGCTTATCAGTTGGATACAGGTATACATGGTGAGATCAAGTATATTTCCTTGGTTTAGTTGTTGCTCTGTGATGTATCTCAGATGCCTGTGCTTGTCATGTTAGGATGATTATGGTGACCTATGTTATATGTTATGTATTGCTCTAACCTGTGTTATGATTGATCAAGGAATCCAATGTGAAGAGTGTTTCCCATGCCTTGCTCAAACAAAATGTAACCCTTAGTGCTAGGTTGGTTCCATTACATTTGTACTCATCCATACAGTTCATCCACTTTTGTTTCTACCCCATGACTATGACCAATAAAGACTAGTGAGATTGAAGACCCTGTTATCCACTAGTTTTGCACTTAGTGGATTTTCGGTGGGCCGCCAAAGTATTGAACAAGTACAGTTCACTTGTTCATGATCAGAGTTCAGAAGTCCGCCAGCCTTTTTCTGGGAGTCTGTTTGAATTTTTTATTGTAACACATGTTCATACCCCCTTGGGGAAATTGTAAAAACTGTCATAGCATTTAATTTTTTATAAAAGGCTCGGCTTCCCGGACTTGAGCATCAAGCCGACTACCCCAGATTATTTTTTCCCTTGGTTATTATTGGTTGTTGAACAAATGACTAATAATTTCGGAGTTTTTCACTCACACCTCCAAAGTTGGGGTAGTTGTCTTGGTGTTTTGGCCTTAGGAGGTTATTAGAGCCTTCATGTCAGTGTTTTTCAACGTGCTAGGCATTCGAATTAAGTCATATGAACATGTACTAGGTCGCCCTAGAGTTTCGTCTGATTCCAAGAACAAATATTTTTTTTTCCGTTTTTTAAGCCATTTTTAATGGTTTAAATGGGAAAATTCAAAATGTAAAAAAAAGTGTGATACGGAGTCCGTTTTTGGCATGGTTGGGCTCATTTTCAAGCCCTAAGCAACATCTTTACCACAGGGGCCACTTTCACTATATGTCTGGCAACCAGAGCACCCCGTAGAGCATTATTTGGCTAAAAATGCATCAAGATGACATTTTAATGCTAGACCCAAAAGGACAAATTTTAAAAGTCAAAATTGATTTGTTTAAGAGGTGAGGTGACATGGCATGATGTCACCATAAGTCATGCAATCTTTTTTAAGTGTACAAGCACTCAAAACTTTGGATTAAAAAGGAAGCCACCATTTAATCAAAATAGATGGTCACGTTTTATTTTTTGAGGAAAGCATGCGAGGATGGAGCTCACGCTAGAATGTGGAAAAGAAGGTGAGTGGGTGAGGGTGGACCCCTCCCCACTTAAGAATTATATTAATTTAAAAAACCATGGTATAGTAAAGTGCATGTCATATCGTGATTGTTACAAGATGAAGAGTGACATGAGGATGGATCTCACGCTAGCCGTAAGTGAATGCGAGTCGGGTAAGGGTGGACCCAAAGCTCGTGTTATTTCAAAACTATGGTTACAAACCTTTATTTCAAATCTAATCCTTCATCATCAATGCCGTGCGACTCGTGTGGAGGAGGAACTCGCCAAATTTTGGAGTGGTGAGTTGGTGAGGTGTGTTGGCAGCTAACGGTTGATAGAGATTGGTGGGTGAAAGGTGTCAATCACCTCTTTGTTAAGATTCTATATGCTCAGCGAGATTATCAGCATTCAATTCAATTTCACAACAATAGCATATACAGGGTCATTGAAAGAAACAATATCACAAGATCAACACAGATTTACCCTGGGAAAACCCTAAAGGGAAAAACCTAACAAGAAAAGCTTCCTCAATATAGATGATCAAAAAGATAAAAGATAAAACTTCACACTGGTCCTTCTCCTCCTTGCAGATAAAACTCTCTCTCTCTCACATGCGCTACACAAGTGTGTGTCTGTGTTTCAAATGAGGAGCGCCTCTCTCAATTTATATTCTTTCGCTCACTTAATTTTTCACTCAACTAAGTTGGCCCTACTAAACTTGACTGGGTCGACTTCTCTAGGAGGACTCAAAACAACTTAATATTATATTTCGGAGGGTGCTAATGACCCGACTTACAACGAACGGTTTTCCTCATGACTCTCTATTGACCTAATACAATAATATCATCCTGACGCAGGAATAATAACATCTTCAAAAGGTTCCATCAATAAAATACATTTAGAATATTCTTCGAAGTTACACTAATTCAACACTCCCCCTTAACGAGAAGGGTATTCTACAACAACAACAGCAGCAGTAAAAGAAGGAGAGAGAGCATCTTCAACATCATCAAGGTGATACATCTATAAATCATTGGAAGCTTTTCATCGTCTTTGACATATAGTCTTCATCTTCAATTTCAGCAGCAGCAACACTTTGATCGTTCGGTCGACAACATCATCATCAACATTTTAGTCTTTTCAATCAACAACATCATCATCAACAATACTTTGACCTTTCGATCATCATCATCAGTAGCAACAATACTTTGAGCAACATCATTAGCAATACTTTGATCTTTCGATCAGCAATATCATCATCATCAACAACAACCTGCAATCCACAATACGAAGATGAAAGTCTACAGATCACTTTAGGACTTAAGTCCATGGATGATACAATCCTACCACATTCTCGAAGATCGAAGTCTCCTGATACTATTACGGGATAATCACTCCCTATCACTTTAGGACTTAGGTCCAAGGATGATGCAATCCTACCACATTCTCGAAGACCGAAGTCTCCAGATAATATTACGGGATAATCACTTCCTATCACTTTAGGACTTAGGTCCAAGGATGATGCAATCCTACCACATTCTCGAAGACTGAAGTCTTCGGATACTATTACGGGATAATCAGTCCCTATCACTTTAGGACTTCGTCCAAGGATGATGCAATCCTGCTTCTTTCTTGGAGACATAAGTCTACGGATCACTTTAGGACAAGTGTCCAGAGATGATACAATCCCACTTCCTTCTTGGAGACAAAAGTCTATGCATCACTTTTAGGGCAAGTGTCCAGGGATGATACAATCCCATTGCAACATCACTGCTCCCCCTTTCCCCCATTTCGGGGAAGGTCTTTTCGAACAACACCAAGCTTGTCTAGAAAGTATTCAAACTTTATTCGAGACAGAGGCTTTGTCAACACATCAGCAACTTGTTCATCGGTACTCACATACTGGAGCTTTATGGCTCCCTTCTGTATCATATCTCCAATGTAGAAATGCCGGATTTCTATGTGCTTCGATTTATCATGGAACACTGGGTTCTCTGTCATCTTTATACAACTCTGGTTATCACTTAGAATCTGTTAACTTTTCATATGCTTAGCTAAGACATCAGCATTTCATTTCATTTTCATAACAAAAGCATATAAGCAGGATCACTAAAAGAAACAGTATCACAAGAACAACACAGATTTATCCTGGGAAAACCCTAAAAGGAAAAACCCAGGAAAAGCTTCCTCAATATAGATGCCCCAAAAAGATAAAAGACAAAAGATAAAACCAGCAAGGAGATCAAAGCCTGATCCTCCTCCTTCTCCAGCTACTCTTCTCTTCTCTACTGATGCACTACACAAGTGAGAGTGTGTGTGTCTCAAATGAGGAGCACCACACCTCTATTTATATTCATCCGTTCACTTGAATTAACTCATTCGACATGTAGGCTCGAGTTAAATCATGTAGGCTCGAGTTACACATGTAGGCTCAAGTAACCACACTGGAGGGCTAATGACCCACCTTTACAATTAGAGGGGACAACCTCATGACTCTTATTAGTTCTTCCGATTAGAAGCATCGGGGTACAAGATAATACAAGTGGTTCTCCCGGTAGGACCATCGTGGACCACAAAAGATACATATAGAATATTCTTCGAAGTTACAATATTTCAACACTCCCCCTTATCGAAAGGGGTATTCTACAACAACATCAACAACAACAATAGTAGGAGAGAGATAGAGAACATCATCAACATCATCAAGGTAATACATCTATAAATCATTGGAAGCTTTTCAACATTATGTAGTCTTCATCTTCAATCTTCAGTCTTCATCATCATTAATACTTTGACTGCTTCGATCAGCAACATCTTCAGTACTTTGACCTTTCGATCAGTAACATCATCTTCAGCACTTTGACCTTTCGATCAGCAACATCATCTTCAACACTTTGAGCTTTCAATCAGCAACATCATCTTTAGCACTTTGACCTTTCGATCAGCAACATCATCTTTAGCAATTTGGCCTTTCGATCAGCAACAACATCATCATCATACTCTGATCTTTTGATCAAAAACATCATCATCAAAACATCATTATCATCAAAACATCAACATCATCAAAACATCAACATCATCATCATCAAAACATCATTATAATCAAAACATCAACATCATCAAAACATCAACATCATCATCATCAAAACATCAACATGATCCTTCCTTTCGGAATTACGGGATCAACATGTCTGTGGTACTTAGACGATCCTTCCTATCGGAATTACGGGATTTAGTGTTGATGAAATTGTCATTGATGCCAACATGGTCTTGATGTCATTGATGCCACCACTTTGCTGAAGATATTGAAGACACAACTGATATGGTCTTGAAGCCCCGGTAGTCGCTGAAAAAGCCCATGAAGTCTTGGGATCCCTGATGAAGACCATGATGCCCTGGCAAAGGTCATGGAACCCACTACTTGGATGACATAATGGCACTTTGATGAAACCCTTGTATGTATTATGATGGTGATGACCTTATATGGTCTCTGGCATGTGGTGGATGCCCTTGCCTTGAAAAAGAAGCCTTGAAGGGTCGTGGACATATGAAAATCTCAGGGTTTGTAACGTCTTGAACCCACACATATGGGTCTTGAAATCATGCTAAGTCGGCTCCAATTTAAATTAAATTTTTTTTTGGATGTCGGCTCAATAAAGATTAGATGAAGTCGGCTCCATAAAAAATAATTGCAAGTCGGCCTCGGATAATATTAAAAATAATATAAATACCCCTTTCGAGTCTCTTGTTAAGACGAAAAAATTCGTCGAGCATCTTTGGAAATTTTCGCTGATCTGAAGGCTACAGCAATGGAGTTCATGGGAAATTTTTGCTCTAAGCCGAGGTAGAAAATTCGTGGGTAAAAGGAGCAGCATCAAAAGGTTGTTTGGTGCTAAGTCAGAGTTTGGCACATCCGTATTTTTGAAGGTGGTAAGTTTGCAGAATAGCCGAGTTGGTGAAAAGAGTATCTGCGTCAAGGTGTAGCCCGTGTGAAAGTCACATAGAAGAGCTTGTCACTGTGTCTCCACTCTGACTCAGGTTGCGCATAGAAAGACGACCGATTCAGTTAATTTAGTTGTTGCCGACCATTTCAGTTGTAAAGCCGCTGAGAACTGCTCGTCAGAAAGACGCCAGGAAATTGTGCCCAAGTAGTCTCCTGTTTCGCACTTAATTAGTGCAGAAGCCGTTTGTGGGCCTCCAGAACAAAACTGTCATTGTAATCTCGTATTGTGAAGAGCCGTAAAAGAGAGATGAGTTTGAGTCAAAAGAGTCTAGACATTGAAACCGAGACACCGTCGAGGAGCCGATTGAGAGAAGACCGCGTCATTTTCTGGTGATTAAGTAAAGATATCAGCGGGAAGCTGGAAAGAAGTAACCGTCGAAATTAAGTGACCAATTCATGAAAAGGGAAAGCCAATACTCTGTCGATTAATTAAGTGAAGATCAAACCATGCCCACATCGAATTTGTTGGTGTTCTAGCTACATGAGGAATCCTCACACAAGTCATTCAATTACCCAGGAGTCAGCAGCAGGTGATCTCGTCCAGGCAGTAGCATAGTACACAGTCCATAACATATTCCTGCTCCTTTTCTAGACATCATTCTGTTGATGCACAAATCTGCACTAAGAAGATGAGCAGATCAGCGTGATAATTATGAGTGATCTATTCCTGTCACTGCTAGATACCTCTACATTCAGGCAGGTGCTTTTCCAACCACAGGTAGTGTCCATAGGATGTGGGTGTTGTTTTCATGAATAAAATCTATGCATGAAACAATAGATCAGCACACTTAAGCTGCCATCACTGCTTAAAATAACTCAAGAACAGTGATCAATCTATGAATTAAATTAGCCTCCGTTTGCCTCTAGTGAACTGTGGGTAGTTTGTAAGTGTGACTTACACAGGTGTTTTGCATAGACCTTGAAGACACACATTGTGCACTTTGATGATGACAAGGAGTGGGCACGAGTTACCTTACAGAATGGGCAAGAATTTCAATGAAAATCACTGCTGTTGAAGAGAGCACGCATACCTGAGAAGAAGCTGTTTATTATGCACAGAAATCAAGTAAAATGTCTATGTATTAAGTATGGCCGTTCAGCCTGAGATTGACAGGGTTTCCTATGCTGGAGTTTTTGCTGAGAATGAGCAAGATTATGTTCCAGAATTTGCAGACTTGCTAAGTTCAAATCTTGAGTTTCCTGTGCTGGAGTTTTTGCTGAGAATGAGCAAGATTATGTCCCAGAATTTGCAGACTTGCTGAGGTTGAGATATGTGGTTTCTTTATCATTCTAATCTTGAGAAAGATAATGACAGATCAAAACTCTGAGCTTGTACATGCCTGAGGCAGCCTCAGATCCAATGATCTCAACAGATAGAGGTTACATTATTGGTGAGTTAGTTCTGATGTTCTTTTGCTGCTAAGTGACAGTCCTAAATTTTCTATGGTGTTTAGACAGTCCAAGTTTCTCAGCATTTGTGCAAGGTCCTGTATTTGATGGCAAAGTGAAGACTGTAATGATAATACCCAGTTTGAGTTTGACGTTTGCAAGCAACCTGAGTTTATACCTAGTTTGAAAGCACACATCCACAGTCCAATGATGATGCCCTAGCATGGCTGAACAGATATTTTACACAGTCAGTATATGAAGGGGTTATGATGACAGCAATTTGAAGTTTGATCAAGACAGGTTTGATAGTGTATACAAGGACAAGACCTGATGAAACAGTATTGACAGCTCGTTGATGATAAAACCAACCAAAGATAGGACCAGCAACCAAGTAAACCAGACAATGGTGGGTATCTATCAGTAATACACCTATAGCAAAAGTCATGGCAACAGCAGACTTCACTTATGGATTGATGAGGGTTCTTGAGTAGTGGTTGATGAGCAAAGCAGAGTTTGTTGAGCAGACCATGATAACTTGTCAGTGAGCAGCATTGATGATGAGCAGATGAGCATGATCAGAGTTGAGCAAAGATTGAGACTATGACCAGCAGCACGGATGATGAGCCAAGATGATCAGCAACATTGATGAGCAGAGATTAATGAGCAGCAGAGAGCAGTGGTACAACAGAGTTGATGTAATGAGCAGCGTTGATGATGTGACACAAGTATGCTATATTGTAAAAGCAAGCTTGTCTTGCTTTTGAGGTTAGGATACCTCAAACCCTTCTTAGCAGGGTCTAAGAAAACTAGGTAGGGTCCTGGATTAAGAGTAGGTGCTCTCCATGTCAGTAGGTGTTGATTTTGCCTAACGGTTGTAGCCGGACCAAAACTAATATAAAAAGATTACAAATTCATATGGTGTTGTGTTCTTTTGTGTTATGGTTCTTTATGAACGAAATGCTTTTGCTATGTGAATGATGTTTATGAAATGATTATGGTAGAGTAATGGAATGATGAATTGGTAGCTAACCGTGATAAGCTAAGAAAGGTGTAAAATTGGCTTCACACTGATTCACCCCCCCTCTCAGTGTCTACAATTGGAATTAGAGCACAGGCCTTCGTCACAAGCCTAGCAAGCTTGACGGAGATCCTTAGACACAATGGAGGAAAAGAAAGAGTCATCAAGCAATGACGTACCTGTACTGGATATTACAGATTATTTCAGTTGGAGAAGCAAAATGAAGGCTTATCTGAAGAAGTTTGGGATTTGGGAAATTGTCATCAATCCACCCACTCCATCAAACAAGAAAGGAAAAACAGCTGCACAGAAGGAAGCGAAGAAGGACAACACTACAGCCTTGAAGTTCCTCATGGATGGACTTCCCAATTCAGTGAAGGAAAGTGTAGGAGAGTACATTTTGGCAAAAGATCTATGGTTCAAGCTGGAGAGTGAGTATCAGAAGGCAAGACCAGAACCCGAAAAGACAGATCAGAAATCAGAAGACAAGCCCTCAGAAGAGCTAAATCAAGAAGAAGATAAACAGGAAGAGGACTCTAGTAAAGGTATGAACTCTTGTGATTATGATAGCTTATGTGATGAAATTGAAAAGGTTCTTGCAGATGATGATGAAGCAATGTTGAAAGCTAAACAGAGAATTATAAACTATGTATGCAACATAGATCTCAGAGCTGATTGGTTCTTGAACAAGGTTGATCTTAATCAATCTGATTACAAGATGTTTAGGACGACAACCTTTGATTATATGGATAATCTCCAAAAACAGAATGTTGAACTAAAGGAGTTGCTTAAGAAACTTAAGCATGAAGGAGTAGGTTGGCTGAAATTGCTGAAGGAAAAGGAAGTAGAAAAGGAACAGCTAAAGATTGATTTGATCGACTTAACCCTAGAACAAAAGAACCATGATAAAGATTCAAAAATACTTGAAGAAGCAAGAGAGGTAAATCATGACTTGAAGACTCAGCTGGAGGAAGCCAAAAGGACAGAAGAAATCTTAAAAAGACAGTTAGAAGAAAAGGAGGAAACAGTCCAGAAGCTGGAAATGGAGGTAGTTGGTCTCAGGAAGAAAGGTAAGAAAAATGAAGCCTTGGTCAAGCTCCAGGACAGTTCAATTCTCTTAGATAAGATCTTAGATTGCCAAAGATCTCCACTCGACAAAACTGGTCTTGGTTACAAGAAGAACAAAGAAAAAATTGAAGATGACACTTGGTCTCTGAAGACTCCAGAAGCAGGCCCATCAACGTCCAAAGCTGCTCCCAAGGCACCTGCACATGACAACAAGGATTTTGGAAGTTCAAAGGTGAAACAAGGAGTTAGGTCTGTTCATCAAAGCAACTTCATAAAGGAAACAGCTCCAAGACCCAGGTATGAAAGTGGCTTCAATGGTTATTGCTATTCTTGTTCTTACTTTGGTCATAAGGCTATGGATTGTAGGTTTTATGAAAGAAGAAGGGCTGGAAGCCCCAATGTCTCAGTTAGATGTTGGACATGCAATCAAGTCAGACATGTTGCTGCCACATGTCACACATTGAGGTGCTACACCTGCAGTGGGTTTGGACACAAAGCCCATGAATGTGCCAGTCAAAGGAGTCAACTGGTATCAAGAAGGAGTACTTCATACATATCAGCAAGAAGATTTGAAGATCAGAAGACAAATGCCTACAGTCAGGGATATACTCAGGCATGGAGAAATGAAGTGGATCAAAGAAGTATTGGAAGTTCCAACAGCTCAGTTAGGTGCTGGTCATGCAACAAATTTGGGCACAAAGCACAAAACTGTTGGAATGATATGAGAAGACTAACATATAGCTCAGCCAAGAAAACCAGCAAGGACAATGAAGGAACAGATGCTCAAAGGACAGACGCCAAGAAGCAAGTATGGATAAGGAAGACCGAGCAGTTGCAGAAAGGAGAAGCTGATCAGAGCAGGGAGGATGGCTGCCATATGGCAAGCCAAGTGTAAGGTCTCTCAAAGACCTTAGCACACCTTGAGTTCATAAGGTTGGAGAATGAACTCAAAGGAGAAAGGATGGTTACTCCAGGCATAGAGACAGGTCCCAGGATCGTGCATATTGACAGGGGGAGCAATCAACAGTGATCAGAGATTTCAGAGACAGGTATGTGGATACCCTTTGCCATTGATGCCAAAGGGGGAGAGATGAAAACAAAGGGAGAGATGCAGACAAAAAGGGAGCATGCTCATAGGGGGAGCTTGAGTTGTTGTCATCAATGACAAAGGGGGAGATTGTGGATGAAATTGTCATTGATGCCAACATGGTCTTGATGTCATTGATGCCACCACTTTGCTGAAGATATTGAAGACACAGCTGATATGGTCTTGAAGCCCCGGTAGTCGTTGAAGAAGCCCATGAAGTCTTGGGATCCCTGATGAAGACCATGATGCCCTGGCAAAGGTCATGGAACCCACTACTTGGATGACATAATGGCACTTTGATGAAACCCTTGTATGTATTATGATGGTGATGACCTTATATGGTCTCTGGCATGTGGTGGATGCCCTTGCCTTGAAAAAGAAGCCTTGAAGGGTCGTGGACATATGAAAATATCAGGGTTTGTAACGTCTTGAACCCACACATATGGGTCTTGAAATCATGCTAAGTCGGCTCCAATTTAAATTAAATTTTTTTATGGATGTCGGCTCAATAAAGATTATATGAAGTCGGCTCCATAAAAAATAATTGCAAGTCGGCCTCAGATAATATTAAAAATAATATAAATACCCCTTTCGAGTCTCTTGTTAAGACGAAAAAATTCGTCGAGCATCTTTGGAAATTTTCGCTGATCTGAAGGCTACAGCAGTGGAGTTCGTGGGAAATTTTTGCTCTGAGGCGAGGTAGAAAATTCGTGGGTAAAAGGAGCAGCATCAGAAGGTTGTTTGGTGCTAAGTCAGAGTTTGGCACATCCGTATTTTTGAAGGTGGTAAGTTTGCAGAATAGCTGAGTTGGTGAAAAGAGTATCTGCGTCAAGGTGTAGCCCGTGTGGAAGTCACATAGAAGAGCTTGTCACTGTGTCTCCACTCTGACTCAGGTTGCGCATAGAAAGACGACCGATTCAGTTAATTTAGTTGTTGCCCAAGTAGTCTCCTGTTTCGCACTTAATTAGTGCAGAAGTCGTTTGTGGGCCTCCAAAACAAAACTGTCATTGTAATCTCGTATTGTGAAGAGCCGTTAAAGAGAGATGAGTTTGAGTCAAAAGAGTCTAGACATTGAAACCGAGACATCGTCGGGGAGCCGATTGAGAGAAGACCGCGTCATTTTCTGGTGATTAAGTAAAGATATCCGCGGGAAGCAAGAAAGAAGTAACCGTCGAAATTAAGTGACCAATTCATGAAAAGGGAAAGCCAATACTCTGTTGATTAATTAAATGAAGATCAAACCATGCCCACATCGAATTTGTTGGTGTTCTAGCTACGTGAGGAATCCTCACACAAGTCATTCAATTACCCAGGAGTCAGCAGCAGGTGATCTCGTCCAGGCAGCAGCATAGTACACAGTCCATAATATATTCCTGCTCCTTTTCTAGACATCATTCTGTTGATGCACAAATCTGCACTAAGAAGATGAGCAGATCAGCGTGATAATTATGAGTGATCTATTCCTGTGACTGCTAGATACCTCTACATTCAGGCAGGTGATTTTCCAGACACGGGTAGTGTCCATAGGATGTGGGTGTTGTTTTCATGAATAAAATCTATGCATGAAACAATAGATCAGCACACTTAAGCTGCCATCACTGCTTAAAATAACTCAAGAACAGTGATCAATCTATGAATTAAATTAGCCTCCGTTTGCCTCTAGTGAACTATGGGTAGTTTGTAAGTGTGACTTACACAGGTGTTTTGCACAGACCTTGAAGACACACATTGTGCACTTTGATGATGACAAGGAGTGGGCACGCTTACAGAATGGGAAAGAATTTCAATGAAAATCGCCGCTGTTGAAGAGAGCACGCATACCTGAGAAGAAGCTATTTATTATGCACATAAATCAAGTAAAATGTCTGTGTATTAAGTATGGCCGTTCAGCCTGAGATTGACAGCGTTTCCTATGCTGGAGTGTTTGCTGAGAATGAGCAAGATTATGTTCCAGAATTTGGAGACTTGCTAAGTTCAAATCTTGAGTTTCCTATGCTGGAGTTTTTGCTGAGAATGAGCAAGATTATGTCCCAGAATTTGCAGACTTGCTAAGGTTGAGATATGTGGTTTCTTTATCATTCTAATCTTGAGAAAGATAATGACAGATCAAACCTCTGAGCTTGTACATGCCTGAGGCAGCCTCAGATCCAATGATCTCAACAGATAGAGGTTACATTATTGGTGAGTTAATTCTGATGTTCTTTTGCTGCTAAGTGACAGTCCTAAATTTTCTATGGTGTTTAGACAGTCCAAGTTTCTCAGCATTTGTGCAAGGTCCTGTATTTGATGGCAAAGCGAAGACTGTAATGATAATACCCAGTTTGAGTTTGATGTTTGCAAGCAGCCTGAGTTTATACCTAGTTTGAAAGCAGACATCCACAGTCCAATGATGATGCCCTAGCATGGCTGAACAGATATTTTACACAGTCAGTATATGAAGGGGTTATGATGACAGCAATTTGAAGTTTGATCAAGACAGGTTTGATAGTGTATACAAGGACAAGACCTGATGAAACAGTATTGACAGCTCGTTGATGATACAACCAACCAAAGATAGGACCAGCAACCAAGTAAACCAGACAATGGTGGGTATCTATCAGTAATACACCTATAGCAAAAGTCATGGCAACAACAGACTTGACTTATGGATTGATGAGGGTTCTTGAGTAGTGGTTGATGAGCAAAGCAGAGTTTGTTGAGCAGACCATGATGACTTGTCAGTGAGCAGCATTGATGATGAGCAGATGAGCATGATCAGACTTGAGCAGAGATTGAGACTATGACCAGCAGCAGGGATGATGAGCCAAGATGATCAACAGCATTGATGAGCAGGAAAGATGAGCAGAGATTAATGAGCAACAGAGGGCAGTGGTACAACAGAGTTGGTGTAATGAGCAGCGTTGATGATGTGACAGAGATTTCTTGTGTGACACAAGTATGCTATATTGTAAAAGCAAGCTTGTCTTGCTTTTGAGGTTAGGATACCTCAAACCCTTCTTAGCAGGGTCTAAGAAAACCAGGCAGGGTCCTGGATTAAGAGTAGGTGCTCTTCATGTCAGTAGGTGCTGATTTTGCCTAACGGTTGTAGCCGGACCAAAACTAATATAAAAAGATTACAAATTCATATAGTGTTGTGTTCTTTTGTGTTATGGTTCTTTATGAATAAAATGCTTTTGCTATGTGAATGATGTTTATGAAATGATTATGGTAGAGTAATGGAATGATGAATTGGTAGCTAACCATGATAAGGTAAGAAAGGTGTAAAATTGGCTTCACACTGATTCACCCCCCCTCTCAGTGTCTACATTTAGGTCTTTACGGAGTTACTAACGATCCTTCCTTTTGGAATTACGAGATCAACACATCTGTGGAACTCAAACAATCCTTCCTGTTGGAATTACGGGATCAAGTCTTTACGGAGCTACCAACGATCCTTCCTTTCGAAATTACGGGATCAACATGTCTGTGGTACTCAGACGATCCTTCCTATCGGAATTACGGGATTTAGGTCTTTACGGAGTTACTAACGATCCTTCCTTTCGGAATTACGGGATCAACACATCTGTGGAGCTCAGACGATCCTTCCTTTCGGAATTACGAGATCAAGTCTTTATGGAGCTACTAACGATCCTTCCTTTCGGAATTACGGGATTTAGGTATTTACGGAGTTACTAACGATCGTTCCTTTCGGAATTACGGGATCAACACATTTGTGGAACTCAGACAATTGTTCCTATTGGAATTACGGGATCAACACATCTATGGAACTCAGACAATCCTTCCTGTTGGAATTATTGGATCAAGTCTTTACGGAGCTACCAACGATCCTTCCTTTCGGAATTACGGGATTTAGGTCTTTACGGAGTTACTGACGATCCTTCCTTTCGGAATTACGGGATCAGCACATCTGTGGAACTCAGACAATCCTTCCTATTGGAATTACGGGGTCAATTCAATGATCCTTCCTTTCAGAATTACGAGATTTAGGTCTTTACGGAGTTACTAACGATCCTTCCTTTCGGAATTATGGGATCAACACAGATGTGGAACTCAGACAATCCTTCCTCTAGGAATTACGAGATCAACACACGTTCTCGAGTACCGAAGTCACCGGATCCGTTCTGAACCGAAGTTCAAGGATGATACAATCCTATCACATTCTCGACAACCGAAGTCACCGGATTGATTACAGGATAATCAGTCCCTATCACTTTAGGACTAGGTCCAAGGACGATGCAATCCTACCACATTCTCGGGGACCAAAGCCTCCGGATACCATTCTGAACCGAAGTTCAAGGATGATGCAATCCTGCCACATTCTCGGGGATCGAAGCCTCTGGATACCATTCTGAACCGAAGTTCAAGGATGATGCAATCCTGCCACATTCTCGGGGACCGAAGTCACCGGATCTATTCTGGACAGATATACCAGGATGATACAATCCCTCTTCATTCTCGAGGACCGAGGTCTCTGGATCACTTTAGGGCAAGGGCCCAGGGATGATACAATCCCACTGCAACATCACTACTCCCCCTTTCGAGGAAGGTCTTTCTAAACAACACCAAGCTTGTCTCGAAAGTGTTTGAACTTTACTCGAGACAGAGTGTTCGTTAGTACATCATCATCCAAACCATCATCATCTACATCTTTAGTATGTGAATACTGAACTATCACCATCTGTATCTCTAGTATGTGAATACTAAAAGCATCATCATCTATATCTTCAGTATAGAAATACGGAATCACCATCATCTCCATCTACAGTATGTAAATAGTGAAACATCATCTATATCTTCAGTATGGGAATACTGAAATCATCATCATCTCTATATTCAGTATAGAAATACTAAATCACCATCATCTGCATCTCATCTCGTATGTAGAAATACCAGATTTCTATGTGCTTCGATCTATCGTGGAATACTGGGTTCTCTGTCATCTTTATACAACTTTTATTATCACATAGAATCATGGTAGTGTCCAACTCTAGGTTGAATAATCCTGACATCATCTTTCGAAGCCATATGGCTTCACAACTAGTAGAGCAAGCTGCTATATATTCTGCTTCAGCTGAGCTTAGAGCAACACTAGACTGCTTTCTGTTAAACCATGAAATCATAGCAGATCCCAGACTATAACATCCTCCTGAAGTGCTCTTTCTGTCTGAGATACTTCTAGCCTAATCTGCATCTGTGTAGCCATACAATCTATACTCATGGCTACCATCATAGTATAGACCAAAGTCTATAGTCCTTTTCAAATATCTCATCACATGTTTTGCAGCTACTAAGTGAACCCGTCTTGGTTGAACAAGGACTTGACTCAAGGTGTTCACAACAAAACAAATGTCTGGTCTAGTATTTGTCAAATACATCAATGACCCAATGATCTATCTGTAGTGAGTTACATCCACTAATTCTGATGGGTCATCGACTAACAACTTCAGTTTGGAATCCATGGGTGTGGCCATGGCTTTGCATTCGAACATATTGAATCTCTTCAATATCTCTACCGCATACTTTCCCTGGTTGAGAAATATTCCTTCTGAACTTTGCCATACTTCCAGACCTAGGAAATAATGCATTAACCCAAGGTCTTTCATCTCAAATTCTTCTGCTAGTTTCTTCTTGCTTTCCATGATCTGTTTCTCATTCCCTGTCAAGAATAAGTCATCCACATATAATAACAGGATGATAGGTTCATCTTCTACAACCTTGAGATAAATGTTAGGATCAGCTTTACTCTTGGTAAAGCCCATAATTGACAGGAAACTATCTATTCTTCATACCAAGTTCTGGAAGCTTGCTTCAGGCCATAGAGGGCCTTCTTCAACTTGCATACATGATTCCATCTGTCTTCAACTTCAAATCCTCGTGACTATTCGATATAAACTCTTTCTCAATCATACCATTAAGGAAGGTTTGTCTTTACTTCATCATAGAAGCAACTACCATCATAGTTCTGAAAGATGTGTACCTTGCTTCCTAGAGTAAGTTTCTCTTTAGAATTAATTCCCTCTTTCTGATAGAAACCTCTAGCCACAAGTTTTTCCTTACTTCTATCATCAAAATATTTTATCTTGCAAATCCATTTGTAAGATACCACATTCTTGCTTTCCCAAACATCATTCTAGTATTCTTTCATCATAACATCTTCCATGAGTTCGTCTTGTCAGATCATCAACATATCCTAGTCTTCTGCATTCAACCTTGAAGGTTAGAGCCCATTTTACTCTTGGTAAAGTCTCGATCCATCACGAAGCTATCCATCATGTCATACCATGTCGAACTCAGATATCTTCTGTAGTCACTCCCCCTGAAGTGGAGTATCATCTTCCTTCTTCATTCTGTACAGGTGGTTCTATGCTTGATATATACTTCTAGTAGGTCTGGTCAATGGAGTATGTTATGTCATAGTCTATTCTTTCAGAGGAAAATCACGAACCTTTCTTTGTACACTTGTTCTTGTAGATCCATAGATACTATGTACTTCCCTTTATGTCTCGAAATCATATCGTATACCTCATTCCCCATGATCAATTGTTATTCTTTGATCATAGCTTATTTCATAGCATTATTTTCTTCATCTTGAGTTATCTCTCATACCCATGGTGGTCTTCATCCTTCGAGGTGGATCTACCACTTTCTGAAGGTCTTTCTTCCGTCATGGTGTCTCTGACCCTGGGAGCTTCAAATTCATGTTTATTGGAGTGAATCTTGAATTGTCATCACTTGTTCTTCGGAACAAGTCTCATCCTTCTTTTCTTGTAGGAGGTTGTACAGGACCTTTCCTACAATTCAAATGCACCAGTTGCATGGTTAGAACTATTTCATAAAACATATGCATAATGACAAATTCTTTTGCATCATGCAACTGTTTAACCAATACAACATTCATCCATATCTCACAGAAACTTTTCTAGATGCCTTCCATCTCTACCAAGACAACATTGAGATTGTGCACTAATCCAATATGTCAGCAAAGGGGTTTCATTCTAGATAAGTAGCAATGGAGAGTTGTATAGCACCATGAGCTACTTACCCATCACATGCATATTAGTAGTATACAGTCATTAATGCAAGCAATTTTGCATAACAAATCAACTGAATATAATCAAATGCATAACAAAACAATATCATTAAATGACAATTGAATACTTATCTTTTGTTTGTTTCGTGGGTAGACTCCTTCTTAATCATTCTGCGTCATCATCTTCTTCATTCATGAAATCATCATTTCTTATCCAAATAATAAGATGGATAAGAGGTTCTTTAAGAATTGAGTTCTTCATACTCCTCATCGCTTGAGGGATCTTTGAATGGTGAGATCTTGATCTTTAATTGCTCCCATCTTCTTCTTCCCAAAGTCAATTGAAAGTAATCACTTCCTTCTGGCACACATTCCTCGCATGAATGAATCCCATGATCATGGGAGGCCATTCAAGGTGGCTATCACCACTTCTGCATTCTTTGCTTTTTCTTCTACCGCTTCAAGATGTTCTGCATTCTGGATCTTCACATTCTTCAACTGTTTTCTCAAATCCATCTTCTGTTTTATGTTCTTATATTCAAATAGCTTGATCAAGGAATCAAACATCTTCGGTGTCTTTAGGGAAGACACTTGTGGTACAAGTTGATCCGTTATTGAATCAACCATGATCTTCTTGGCCTTGATCAAGTTCTTCTGCTGTAAGGCTTTGAGCATCATCTCCATATGGAACTAGGACCTCTCTACTCACGTAGGTGTCCAATTCATTTGCTTCAGAGAGATCAAATACTTCCATGCTTGGAAGTTTTCAACTTCATCAAGCTGATGTGATAGATCACTTTGAAATGAGAACCTCAAATGCAAATAGCAAAAGATTAGATCTTACCGATTTGAGGTGTCTGTCCTGCTTCCGGAGCTGGCTGATCTAGGGTTTGTCAGAGAAACCCTAATTTTCAAAACTTGGAATCTTTTAGATCTGATTGTATAGAAAGATAGATCTCTTCAAATGGAGCTATCCAATGTACTCCTTTTCTGAAAACACTAGATGGAAGCTCCCGGAACAGGAAGCCCTAGTTTTCCAATTTCTTCTGCAGAAATGCATGTCACTGTTTCTCTAATATCTCTGAAATTACTGCTCCTTTGTGTCTGAAATTTCGCACTGAGGTAACTTCACATGTCCCTGATCCAACACCACAAGTTTCATCAGAACTTGTTTCACCAATTGGGATTTATGATCCTTTTCCCAAGGTGACCTGTTACAGGACTGTTCAGAACAGCGAAGTTGTATGGCTTGCCACGTGTCACTATTTCATCTTCGGGTTCTGAAATTCGGACCACAGAAAGTACAGTCCGTGCTCTTTCCGGAACATCTTCAGGAATTCAATTTGGACCTCTATAGCCCAAGCTATAGCAATTTTCCCCAAGTGTCCTGTTTAGGGATGAATTCTGGAAGACGCTGGAACCCTAACTTGGAGGGATCATATCTCCCAGTATATAGCGAATATGAGGCTGAATTTTGAACACAGTGTACATCAGGATTTTATCTTCGACCTCTGCAATTTTCAGCTCCTGAACCTTCGCCAATATCTGGATATAGCGAATGTACCAAAACTTAGCAGTTTTAGTATTTAGGGTTTTTCTAGCTCGGGGTCAAACTAGGGTTTGACTTTCCCGGAGTTTCACCCAACAAAAAATCTTGATCCAGGTCTCTAAACTTCGATTTTGATGAGGAGAGAAATCCTATGCCAGGCCCATTCAAAAAATCCTCTTCAACAAGAAGCCCTAATTTCTTCTGGGGAGAGAGGGAGAGCTATTTTGCCTTGTGAAAGCTGTCCTATTCAGGGTGGGTCTGATACCATGTTAACTTTTCATATGCTTAGCTAAGACATCAGCATTTCATTTCATTTTCATAACAAAAGCATATAAGCAGGATCACTGAAAGAAACAGTATCACAAGAACAACACAGATTTATCCTAGGAAAACCCTAAAGGGAAAAACCCAGCAAAAGCTTCCTCAATATAGATGCCCCAAAAAGATAAAAGACAAAAGATAAAACCAGCAAGGAGATCAAAGCCCGATCCTCCTCCTTCTCCAGCTACTCTTCTCTTCTCCACTGATGCACTACACAAGTGAGAGTGTGTGTGTCTCAAATGAGGAGCACCACACCTCTATTTATATTCATCCGTTCACTTGAATTAACTCATTCGACATGTAGACTCGAGTTAAATCATGTAGGCTCGAGTTACACATGTAGGCTCAAGTAACCACACTGGGGTGCTAATGACCCACCTTTACAATTAGAGGGGACAACCTCATGACTCTTATTAGTTCTTCCGATTAGAAGCATCAGGGTACAAGATAATACAAGTGGTTCTCTCGGTAGGACCATCGTGGACCACAAAAGATACATATAGAATATTCTTCGAAGTTACAATATTTCAACAGAATCGCTCTGGTATCCAACTACAGGTTAAAAAGACCTGACATCAGCTTCCGAAGCCATATGGCTTCACAACTAGCAGAGCAAGCTGCTATGTATTCTGCTTCAACCGTGCTAAGAGCAACACTGGACTGTTTCCTGCTAAACCATGAAATCATAGCAGACCCCAGACAATAACATCCACCTGATGTGCTTTTTCTGTCTGAGACACTTCCAACCCAATCTGCATCTGTATAGCCATACAATCTGTAGTCATGGTTTCCATCATAGTATAGACCAAAGTCTATTGTTCCTTTCAGATATCTCATCACATGTTTTGCAGCTACTAGGTGAACACGTCTAGATTGAACTAGATACGAATTCAAGGTGTTCACAACAAAACAAATGTCTGGTCTGGTATTTGTTAGATACGTCAACGACCCAATAATCTATCTGTATTGAGTCACATCCACTAATTCTGATGATTTATCAACCAACAACTTCAGGTTGGTATCCATGGGTGTGGCCATGGCTTTACGTTCCAACATATCAAATCTTTTCAAAATTTCTACAGCATACTTTCCCTGATTGAGAAAGATTCCTTCTAAGTTCTGCCATACCTCCAGACCTAGAAAATAATGCATTAACCCAAGGTCTTTCATCTCAAATTCCTCAGTGAGCTTCTTCTTGCATTCTACAATCTGTTTCTCATTCCCTGTCAGAAATAGGTCATCCACATATAGTAATAGTATGACAGATTCATCTTCTATAACCTTGAAGTAAAGGTTAGGGTCAGCTTTACTCTTGGTAAAGTCCAAGCTCGTCAGGAAACTATCTATCCTTCCATACCAAGCTCTAGGAGCTTGCTTCAGGCCGTACAAAGCCTTCTTCAACTTGCATACGTGAGTCCGTCTATCTTCAACTTCAAATCCTTGCGGCTGTTCTATGTATACTTCTTCCTCAATCACACCATTCAGGAAGGTTGTCTTTACATCCATTTGGTGTAAGTTCCACTTCATCATGGATGCAAGTGCCATGATGGCTCTAATCGAAGTATACCTTGCTACTGGTGCAAATGTTTCTTCATAATCAATCCCCTCTTTCTGAGAGAAACCTCTAGCCACAAATCTTGCCTTGTATTTCTCTATACTTCCATCAGCTGCATGTTTTATCTTGTAGATCCATTTGGAAGATACCACACTCTTGCCTTCTGGTTTGGGAACTGTTATCCACTAATTTTGCACTTAGTGGATTTTTCAGTGAGCTGCCAGAGTATTGAACAAGTACACTTGTTCAAGATCAGAGTTCAGAAGTTTAGTGTGCTCCAGAGTTAGCCAGTTTTTGGCTGAACTTTTTATTTTTTGTAAAATACATGTTCATACCCCCTTGGGGAAATTGTAAAAAATGCCCTAGCATTTAATTTTTTATAAAAGGCTTGGCTTATTGGACTTAAGCATCAAGCCGACTAGCCCAGAGTGTTTTTTCCCTTGGTTATTATTGGTTGTTGAACAAACGACTAATATTTTTTGAGCTTTTCACTCACCCCTCCAAAGTTGGGGTAGTTGTCTAGGTGTTTCGGCCTTGGGAGCTTATTAGAGCCTTCGTGTCAGTGTTTTTCAACATGTTAGGCATTCCGATTGAGTCGAATGAACATGTACTAGGTCCCCCTAGAGTTTCATTGGACTCCAAGAGAAATAATTTTTTCTGTTTTTTAAGCCATTTTTAATGGTTTAAATGGAAAAATTCAAAATGTAATAAAGGTGTGATCCAAAGTCCGTTTTCAGCATGGTTGGGCTCATTTTCAAGCACGAAGCAGCATCTTTACCCCAGGGGCCACTTTCACTATGTTTCGGCCAGCTAAAGCATCTCAAAAGACATCATTTGGCTAAAAATGCATCATAGTAGCATTTAAATGCTAAGTTTGGATAAAATACACCCAAGTCAAAATATTCAAAAAGTCAAAATTAATTAAAAAATAGTGAAAGGGTGACTTGGCATGTGGTCTAAATTGACTTACGACCTCATTTTGCATGGTTTGAGTTAAGCTTTGGATAAGAAAAGGTGAAATCGATTTTATTAAAGGAAAGGCGACGGCTTATGTGGTTTGAGGTGAGTAGGATTGGTGGGCTCCTCCACATTAAATATTAATGTTATACTCCATGGCATATACCAAAGCGAATGGTTGAGTGGTGGTCACGTGAGGGAGCTTTCACGCTAGCTAGTTTCATGAAGGGTTCACGCCAACCACAAGAGGAGATTGCGCTAACAAAGAGCGGACCCCTCTCCACGTGAAGGTAAAACCATGGTATAATTCCATGCATGCGAGTTGCGATGAGGGAGTGGTGACGTCAACTATCCATTAAATTTTTACCTTCATGCCAAGCCTGTCGTACGACTCACGTGGAATGAAACTCACACGTGAGGGATTGAAGGCTGCCGATTTTGAGGTTGGTAAATCTTAGTGTGTTGGCACTGATTGGATGCGTTGGGAGTTCAAACTCAGTTCAGCTCCGGTTCAAGCTCAATTCAGCTCCGGTTCAAGCTCAGGTTTAACTCAGTTAACTCTAGACTCTCTCTTCAGTTCATAAGTCCCCCCTGGGGCTTGGTATTTTGTATAAGTAGAGGCTCTTGGAGCTCTATTCGGGATGGATATTGAGACTTTGGACGTCATTTGATGCGCTTTTGGCATTGTGTCTTCATCCTATGTGAAGTAATATCTCTTTCACCCTACCCTTGTATTGCAATTTGATTATTATGTTTATTGAAGACTAACAATCTAGTACTTTTGTCGTTTTTGGCTTGTCTTGGTCTCCTGCTTTCGTCTTCCTTCCTTGCTCTCATCTTCTTCCCCTTCTGCTAGTCTTCTCGTCTTGCCCTTCCTCATTTGTCCTAGATCCCCTTTCTCTCTTCTTTCTTCTCGTTTTTCTCTTTTGTCTTCCTCTGTAATATCCAAAATCCCGATATTTTCTATTTCTATACAAATATGCTGATACAACGGGGCATGCAAACTGCCAAGCAAAAATCCCTATTTTATAGGAAAAATTAGGGTTAGGGTTTGTGAGATAGAATGAACACTTACCACTGATAAGCCGGCTGAATTGCTCCGGAGAAAGTATGCAAGCACCGGATACTGGATCGGTAATAGGTGGATCTCCTCTGCTCCAAGTGAACCCCAGCAGCAAGACGCCCCAGTCAGAAAAGGGTGACGCCCTCAAGGAAGGAGGTGTCCGATGGAACTGCAAATTTGCCGGGTCGATAGGTTTTCAGTGCCGGAGAGAACGCCTGATGCATGCGGAGGTTCTGAGACCTCTAGGCAGGGTAGCGAATTGCTTCAGAGAGGCAGCTACTCACGCCCTGGAAACCCAAAACTGCTAATAACTGCTTCGGATGAGCCCTGATGGATCTGATAATCACTGGGTACCGGAGTATGAAGCTGATGATGAGAATGGTGCCTGAGTTTCGGAAGGAAACTGAGATCTGAAGGCCCAACAGCTGATTAGGGCTTTCTGGCTGAAAACCCCCTCTTACGGCTGCACACGTATCCCTGCAACGATCTATAAGACGTACTAGATAACTGATGAATGAATAGAGAACAAGTGGTGAACCTGTATAG
>LPNX010319311.1:9157-32143 GCA_001517045.1 Pseudotsuga menziesii | reverse complement strand
TTTTCGTAAAAACTTAAACAACTAATCTACACTTTCAACCATTCTAGTTAAGGAGGAGTCACTTATAACCTAACTAATATCTAAGTTAAGAAGCATAACCAGGCGACATTTCAAACCTTGTAGTTTCGTTAGCCAAAGGCTTTTACATTACAACTAGGGTTAGGATATAAACACTAAACTATAATTCAAACATAGAAATTTACCAAGTTAAATATGTTAAATATATATAGTTTGCAATCAATAACAGGGTTACAGATCTAGGGCTTCACGGCCCAACCAAAAATAAAAGTAATTACCCAAAGAAAAACACTAAATCAAGAATGTTAACAGGTCGCAACCTTGGTTGCAGAATAACGTCCATCATAGTTTTCAAAATATTCTAAACAAACAACAATAAAACTTTAAGGAGGAACTCACAACTATGCCTACGGCATCATCATTTTCCTATTAAAAACCCTTTTTCTTTTTTCTCATGATTCACAAATAGAAAAATACTCTCTCTCTATTATAAATGAAAACTAAGCATTTCAATGGCCATACGGCCTTAAGAATTTCTTTAAGGAAAACTTACAGGACATACATTACAGATCATGAAGGCACCTCAAAAAAATACTACAAATCCAGAAAAATGACATTGATATTTATAAAGTGCTTGCACTTTTTACAACTGTGTATTTACAATGAGAAAACCTTCATGGGATTTCATTTTAAAAATAAAATGAGTAGAAATTATCAGAGAGTCAGCAACTTTGTCTTAAACTCCCCCAAACCCTACAAGTTTTCTTTCTAAGAAAAATAAACAAGTAATGCTTCCATTACAGTCCCCTTAGACTCTGCGGTCAAGGGAGACCTTTTTCATAAATGACTGAAGGTGCCATAGGCAGAACCATAAGGGTTTACAAGTTCAATGAAAACGATTCCAATTCCGTAGATTGCAGACCCAGCCACAACTTGCACAACCGAGACATACCAACAGAGTCAAAAGAGAAAGGAATGGAGGATCTAAGTCTTACCAGACCACATGCTAGCTACGAAGACCGGTTTCCTCGTCCATGCAGCAATTCATATGAAGCCTCCTACATTGCAAACAATGCATGGTTATTTTCTTGATCATTATATTCATGGAAAAGAACCACAAGGAGGTATAACTTCAATTAGAGGGACTTTCATGCATTTTGGAGGACGTATCATTCACTGCGTAAATTTTAGTGAGAAACCCTCCACAAATTTTACAAAGTGCAGGACAATGAGCCATGCAATTTTCCAATAGAATGGTGTTGTTATAGAGTTGATAGTAATACCAACGCTAAAGGCCTGGAAGCTGAGAGATCGACTCTCCCTCTATCCCTTTCACTACAAAGACAAAAACACAACAACAAGATCGGGAACAAAAATTAAGGGACATCAAAACCCCTAGGGTTTTTTAAATAATTATATGATTTCTAGCAGGAACAGTTAAATCCATCACGTGGCTTGGAACCATACCCCTTCTTTTCAAAATGTCAACCCATTTTTTCTATAGTTTCAAATCTGTCGAGTTGCACCATAGGTTTTAGTGTTTTATGCTTGTTCATTTTCATTTGCTTAAACCAAGCGCTTGGGTGCCTTTTTACTTCAAATAGTGTGTGCCCCTTTTGTCTTGTTTATCCCTTGCATACCCTTAGTGGGATCATAATAAGTTAACACAAGTAGGACAACACAGAACTTTGTCACCTGCAAGAAGTTCACAGTAGTTTTTCTTTAGCCCAAGAGCTAAGTAAGACATGGAAGCCATCCTCCTAACCTCATAAGAAACTTAACAAGTAAATCTAGAACATAACCAGCAAGCACAACAATTTTAACCGACAGAAATAAAAATGATATTCTTTCATAAACTTGACGACAAGAAAAGTAATGTCATCGTAATAATAAGTCACAACATAATATCGTCGTAAAAAGACATTTATGTTAAATAGATATAAATCTAAACATCATTTAAAGATCATATTATTTTCGTTATCCTTTTGTTGCATTTAGAACTAAGTAACATTTTAATGTGTCGTAACTATATCCTTTATGTTAAAAGAAAATTGAGATATTGTATGGATTCTATTATCCTTTATAAATTGCAGTTAAACCATTACTTAATTTATTTATTTTTTAACAAAATTTGGAGATGTTACATGTGGTATCATAGTGAGTTTCCAAACACTAGGACTGATTGGCTAAATCACATGCAGAACAAGAAATCAAATATACTGATCATGTTTTAAAACTATTTCTGTACAGAAATATAAAAATGTATTTTGCAGGAAATGGAAGGAGTTGAATCATCTGCTAAAGATGGATCCCATCACAATAATCTAGATAACATTTATGTGGAATTAAATAATCAACCCTCAGAGCTAGTTAAAATAGTGAAATATTTAAAAGTTGAATTACAAACTATAAAAGAAGATAATTAAAGAATTTGAAGAGCTCGGGAGGAACTAAGTTAGATATTACTAGACAAAATACACAACGGAGGAAAAGATAAAAGAAATGAGTATGAAACGGATCGAGGAACAGTATCATACAAACAAAAGGGTAAGAAATTAAAATTTTCTGATAGTGAAAGTAAATCTTCTTCAAGAGTTAGAGTAAGGTCACATAAAGGAAAGTATAAACGCACTAGTGAAAGTAGTGAAAACGACCGTAGTCCTAGAAAGAGGATGTATAAACATTATGAAGAGATCTTAGGAGAATTTAAAAAGATAAAACCTCCCATGTTTAACGGGGAAGTGGAAAAGGGAGAAGAATTCGATGCTTGGTTATCAGTGATGAAAAAGTACTTTCAGATTTATAACTACTTTGATAGACAAAAAGCCCATATGGCTATCTACAACCTCACCAAAAAAGCGGACATCTGGTGGCAGGACATAAAAAGAGTCAAAAACCTTAAATAAAAGTATTGAATTTGGAGAGTCTTTAAAAACTACTTTAAAATGAAATTTTTATCTAAATAGTATTATGAAGAAAGAGCTAAAGAGTTTTATGAACTTAAATTAGGTTCAATGTCAATGAAAGAGTTAAGTAGTAAATTTCTAAGTTTACTAAGATATGTACCATATATAATTGACGAAAAGCCTAAAATACAGAGGTTTCTAAGTTGTTTTCCTACTAGCTTCAAGGACAGAATTGAATTTGATAATCCAAAGAACCTTGAAGAGTCAATGAGAAAAGATAAATTTTGTTATTAACAAAGTAAAAAGAGAGAAAGCATATCTAAGTGGAAGAATAAGAGAACAAGTAACTTTGATCAGAAAAGGAAAGGTTTTAAGTCTAATAAAAGTTTCGGAAATAATTCTTGGAATTTCTCTAAGAATAATTATCAAGGAACATATTTTAAAGGTAAAACACAACAAAACATTACAATGCCAAAATGTAGAGACATGCCTAATAATTATTTTAAAAACAATGAACATAAGGAACCTGTAAAGTGTTGGGAATGTCAGGGACCTCACTATGCAAAGGACTGTCTGAATAGAAGGAGAAACTATACCAACGTACATACCATTCAGGAGGAAGAAATAGTGGGTGATGTAGCAAATGAAATGCCCAAACTTAATGTAGCCTTGGAGAATCGGCAGGATGATCATAAGACCTCCATGGTGGAAGTACAAGGACTGATACAAAGCCAACCAGTTTATATTCTAATTGACCTAGGTGCTAGTTTAAGCTATGTATCATCTAGCATAACAGAAAAATGAAATTTATCTTTGAAAATTTTTGAAAAGTATTGGTTGGTTCAATTAGCTACAGGAACCAAAAGAAAAGTAGTTAATTATGTTGAAAGTTGTGAAATTTTTATGAGCCAGTTCAAAACTCAGGTAAAGCTTGACATTTTACCATTAAGGTCTTATGATGTTTTAATAGGTATGGATTGAATAGAAAGACATAAAGTATTTTTA
The DNA here is from genome assembly GCA_001517045.1 of Pseudotsuga menziesii. Lineage (NCBI taxonomy): Eukaryota > Viridiplantae > Streptophyta > Pinopsida > Pinales > Pinaceae > Pseudotsuga > Pseudotsuga menziesii. The sequence continues at coordinate 28,214 of LPNX010319311.1, read as the reverse complement.
AACTATTTCCAGAAAACATTTACTTGTTTAAATGACAAAGGAGAAAGAATTACAGTCAAAGGGATACCTAAGAAAGTTTCGGTTAGACAAATCTCAACATTACAAATGAAAAAGGTTGTAACAAAATGTTGTAAAGTTTTTGTTGTACATATAATAAATAATGAACAAATGGATAAAGAAGATAAGCTGAAATTCGATGATATTCCAATCTTACAAGATTTATCAGATGTTTTCCCGGAAGAAATTTCAAGATTACCTCCAAAGAGATATATGGATTTTACTATTGAGTTATTACCAGGAGTTGTACCAATTTCAAAGGCTCCTTACTGAATGGACATTTTATAACTTAACGAATTAAAATTACAACTACAAGAACTGATAGAAAAAAATTATGTAAGACCAAGTGTATCCCCTTGGGGAGAACCTGTCTTATTTGTTAAAAAGAAAGATGGTACATTACGTCTATGTATAGACTACCGTCAACTGAACAAAATAATAATTAAAAATAGATATCATTTGCCTTGTATCGATGATCTGTTTGATCAGATACGTGGAGCGACGATATTTTCAAAGATAGACTTGAGATCTGGATATCATCAAGTCAAAACTAAAGACGAAGATATTTTTAAAACCGCTTTCTGAACTAAATACAGACACTATGAGTTTTTAGTGATGCTCTTTGGGCTAACGAATGCTCTAGCAACCTTTATGTGTAACTTAATGAATAGTGTCTTAAGTAAATACTTAGATAAATTGGCAGTTGTCTTCATTACTGGTATACTAATTTATTCGAAAATGAAAGAAGAACATGATGAACACTTGCAAATAATACTACATATTCTAAGAGAACATAAATTGTATGCTAAATTTAGGAAATGCAAATTTTATAAAGATAAGATACAATATCTAGGTCACGTGATATCCAAGGAAGGAATATCAGTAGACCCGGATAAGATAAAAGCAATAATTGATTGGCCTATTCCCAAATATGTAACGGATGTACGATCTTTGATGGGAATTATGGGTTATTACCATAAATTTATAGAAGGATTCTCGAAGATCGCGAATCCCATAACATCTTTACAGAAAAAGGGAAAAATATTTGTTTGGGATCAAAAGTGTGAGGAAACTTTTAATAAATTAAAATAATTATTAACTACTGCACCTATACTAAAAATAGCAGATCCAGATAAGGATTTCGTTGTGTGCACTTATGCATGCAATGAAGGTTTGGGTGGAGTACTAATACAAGAAGGTCACGTAATCGCTTATGAATCACAGAAGCTAAAAACACATGAAAATAACTATGCAACATATGATTTAGAGCTGGCTGTCATAATTCATGCTATGTAAATGTGGCACCATCACTTAATTGGTAAAAGATTTTTGCTAATGTCTGATTACATAAGCTTGAAATATTTGTTTGATCAACAAAATTTGAATGAAAGGCAATCTAGATGGTTAGCTTTCGTTAGCGAATATGATTTTGAGATCAAACACATCAAAGGAAAGGAAAACAAAATGGTTGATGCCTTAAGCATAAATGAAATAACAAATTTTATAGCTACCATTAACAGTTATAAAAGAGAATTAGATGATAAATTGGAAGAAGGGATAAAAATGGACAAGGAATACCAAAATCTAAGTGAAAAAACAACTAAGAATGAATCTAAAAATGTAAAAACAGATTACAATTTAAATGAAAAAGGCTTAATGATGTTGTATAAAAACAGACTTTATGTACCTAACATGCCAGAAATTAAATTGCTGATTCTAAATGAAGTACATAAAAGTCCTTATTATGGACACCCGGGTTATCAAAAGATGATAACGATGCTAAGGAGGGATTATTTCTGGCCTAATATGAAGAATTAAGTTGTTGAATATATATCTAGGTGTATATAATGTCAGCAAGTTAAAGCTGAGCATCAACACCCAGCAGGTCTTTTGCAACCACTGCCAATTCCAAATGGGAAATGGGAAGTTATCAGTCTTGATTTTATAACTAGATTACCTAAAAATAAAAAACAAAATGATTCTATATTGGTAGTGGTAGACAAACTATGTAAGGAAGCACATTTTATACCTGTTAAAACCACTCATAAAACTACTAACATTGCTGATATCTTTATGAAATAATTTTTTTGGTTGCATGGAATTCCAATGGTAATAATCTCTGGCAGAGATCCTAAGTTTACTGATAATATTCAGAAGTCATTATTTAAAAGTCTAGATACTAAATTGAATTTCAGAACTGCTTATCATCCGCAACCGAATGGACAAACAAAAAGAGTCAATCAAGTTTGAGAAGACATGTTATGAATGTATGTTAGAGACTATCCCAAGAAATGGGAAGATTATTTGCACTTACTCGAATTTGCATATAATAATCATTATCAAGCTTCAACTAAACTTGGTGCTTTTGAAATATTGTATGGTAAAAAATGTAACACTCCCATTTCATGGAGTAATCCAGTTGACAGGTTGATGTTAGGACCTGACTTGTTAAAAGAACTGGAACTAATAGTGAAATAGGTACAAGAAAATCCGAAAAATGCATAGGACAGACAAAAGAGTCATGCAAACCTTAAAAGAACTCAGAAAGAATGCCAAGTAGGTGAGAATGTATTTGTCAAGATAAAACCAAGAAAGAGCTCTTTTAAGTTGGGAAGTTGTGCTAAATGGCACCCAGGTATTGTGGACCATTCAAAATATTAGCAAGAGTGGGACCAATAGTGTATCAGTCAGCTTTACCACCTAATATTAGAATACATAATGTATTTCATATTTCTATATTGAAAAAGTGTGTGCATGATGCTACTCATGTGATTGACTGGAATGTTATCCAGGTAAAACCGGAAGGATATTTTTAGGTGGAACCAAACTTTATTCTCGACAGGAGGGAAATTTTTCTTCAGAATCGCACCATTGGATAGGTAAAGGTGCAATGGAAACACCTCAGTCCAGATGAAGCAACCTGGGAATTGGAGAGTCATATGTGGGAAGCATATCTATCTCTTTTCCATGAAGACTTAGAATAAACTTAAGAAACATAGAGGACGATGTTGAACTTAAGGTTGGGTGTTTGTAACTTGCCTAAAACTAAAAAATAAATATTTTTATTTATTTGAGAAAACATTATGTTAAAAATTATTGTAAAGTTTTTATGACCAAGTTAGTCAAGGATGACTGTAATTGAATATTTATTTATTTAACACAATTAAATGGAGAGACACATATCCAAAGGAGACTGTTGAAAGAGTGTTCACTGTCCCACTAGGAGGAATGAGCAGCTGTAGAAGGCTAAATGACAAGTGGCAACACTAGCATTTCACTTTCTAGATATTGCAGGAAGCAAAATCCCTAAAATGTGGTCATGTTCCCTGAGAAGAGGAACTGAACAGGCGGCTCATTTAATTTCAAAATTGACCCAAATATGTAGGCAATATTATATATACCATCGAATTGAGCAGGAGGCTCACTACAATCTATTCCAGGTGACTGAATCTTGTGACTACTGCAAACTGAAAAATTAGGCACATAAGGAATTCGATGAGAGGATAGCTAAAGTGAAATTGCTGAGTTAAGTATGATATTGAGTGCTAAGCTTCAGGAAGTTCTATGTGTGTTGTTACACAGCCTCTTTGTCCTAATGGTTCAGTGAACAAGCTCGGGGGTCCTAAAGAAAGTGATCTAGGCTGCTTCAGGAGACGATTGGGAGGAACAGTCTCCTTTGGGTGTTTGTCCCCCTTCTGCATTTTATTCAGGTTCTAAGCTGTTTTATTTATTATCTGTGATTTTATTCCAAATCTGTATTTGGAAGTTTATGATTGTGGACGAAATTCTATAATCTAGTGAATTTTTTGAAGTTAGAACAAGTTAAACAAATCATAGTCATGTATATTATCTTATGTAGCAAGTCTTAATCTTTAAATATATTGATGGTAACTACATTATAATGAAAATGTTTTATAAAAGAAAGTTAGTAGATATTTCCTGTGAAGCTATAATAAGTTTTTTTATTTGAGTACTATAATCTAATTGTTTCCAAGTTCAAATAATTACATACATAGATTAGGATAGTCATTGTTAAGCAAATATTTATTTTATATTCATCTAGTTCTTGAATAGTATCGTTGAGCTCACTTAGATAATATTTTCTTATTCTTTTATTTTCCCCTTACTAGTTTCATGCAAATCAAAGAATTGTTAAAGATCAGAATTTACTATTTCTATACTTTCATTACAGTCGACAAAGTTAGTCTTACTTAGAATCTAAACTATATATTTAAGAATTCAAACATTACGATGCAAGAGTAGCTCTATTACCCAAAGAAAAACACTAAATCAATAAAGTTGACAAGTTGCAACCTTGGTTGCAGGCCAACTACCATCATAGTTTTCAAAATCTTATAAACAAACAACAGTAAAACTTTAAGGAGGAATTCGCAACTACACCTACATCATCATCGTTTTCCTATCAAAAGCATCACGACTTAAAAACCATTTTTCTTTTACTCATGATTCAACAACTGAAAAATACTCTCTCTCTTTTATAAATGAAAACTAAGCATTGCAATGGCCATATGGCCTTAAGAATTTCTGAAAGGAAAACTTATAGTAAATACATTACAGAGTGCAAAGTCACCTCAAACAAATACTACAAATCCATAAAAATGACATTGATATTTAGAAAATACTTGTACTTTTTACAACTATGTATTTACAATGGGAAAACCCTCACGGGATTTCATTTTAAAAACAAAACGAGTACAAATATCAGAGCATCGACAATTTTGTCTTAAATTCTCGCAAACCCTGCAAGTTTTCTTTCTACACAAAATAAACAAGTAATGCTTCCATTACAGTCCCCTTAGACTCCAGGGTCAAGGGAGACCTATTTCATAAACGAATCAAGGTGCCATGGGCAGAACCACAAGGGTTTAACAGTTGAATGAAAACGTTTCCAATTCTAGAGATTGCAGACCCAGCTATAGCTTGCACAGCATAGGCATGCCAACGGAGTCACAAGATCAAGGAATGGAGTTTCTAGGTCTTACCAGACCACATGCTAGCTACAAAGACCGGTTCCCTTTTCCACACAGGCATTCATCTGAAGCCTCCTGCATTGCAAACAATGCACGGTTATTTTCTTAATCATTATATTCATGGAAAAGAACCACAAGGAAGTATAACTTCAACTAGAGGAGCTTACCTACATTGTCGAGGACGTAGCATTCACTACGCAAATTTTTAGTGCGAAACCCTCCACAAATTTTACAAAGTGCAGGCCAACGAACCACGCATTTTTCCAACAAAATGGTGTTGTTATAGAGTCGAAAGTAAGGCCAAGTACGAAGGACTAGAATCCGAGAGATCGACTCTCCCTTTCTCCCTTTCACTGCAGAGCCAAAAATGCAGCAACAAGAACGGGAACAAAAATTAAGGGACATCAAAACCCTTAGGGTTTTCGAAATAATTACATGCTTTCCAGCTGAAAAAGTCAAGCCATCACGTGGCCTGGAATCATACCCCTTCTTTTCAAAATGTCAACCCATTTTTTCTATAGTCTCAAATATGTCGAGTTGTACCATAGGTTTTAGTGTTTTATTCTTGTTCTTTTTCATTTGCTTAAACCAAGTGCTTTCACTACAACAAATCCTAGAATTAGCATCCCTTTTTAGTGTAATTGTTTTTTACATTGAGTGGTCAAACTAGACGCTAAATGGGACGGGTCATGGACAAAACTTAAAGAGTCTCAAATAACATATTTTTTTTCTTCCTAGATAGAATCCTTTATGACATCCAAAATAGCGTCTATTTTTTTGCTTCTAGAATAGCATCCAACTTTGCTTCCTAAACAACGTCGAAGTTTGCTTCCTAAATAACGTCATATTTTGCTTCCTAGCAAGTGTCCACTTTTTCTTATTAAATGACATCCTTGTTAGCACCATATTTGAATCCTTAATAGCACCATGTTAGGATCCAAATTAGCATCCAATATTGCATCCATTTTTGCTACCACTTTAGCATCCCATTTTGCACCATGTTTTACTTCCAAATATGTGTCTATTTTCGCTTCCAAATTTGCACCAATTTTTTCTTCTCTTTTTGCATCGTGTTTTGATACCAAAATGACGCCAAATATTTATTCTATTGTTGTACCATAGTTTTCCTCCTATGTAGCGCCATGTTTTGCATCCAAAGTAACGTCTTATTTTGCTACCATATCAACGCCATGTTTGGCTTCATCATTAGCGCCATGCGTTGCATCCTTTTTAATGCCTCTTTTTGTGTCTTATTTTGCTACCATATCAACACCATGTTTGGCCTCATCATTATGGCCCCGTGTTGCATCATTTTTAATGCCTAGTTTTGCATCTCTCATTTTTTGGTCACTAATTTAGTCGTTTTTAGTAGTTTTATATACAATTTTTGGTCATTTTGTTTGGTCACTTATCTCTAATTGTTTGGTCACTTATCTCTTATTTTTTATTACTATTTTAGTTGTGTTTAACCGATATTATAATATCATTAGGGCATGGAGGAATCGAACCACCAACCTCGTGCTTGTAAGGCAGGCACTCTTCCATTGAGCTAGCACCCTTTAAGAAATTGAGAACTTAACTTACAGAGTCCTCTATAATGGTAAAAATAATCAATACAGAACTTTAAGTATCTAATGGTCGACAAAGGATGATAGATTGTATAAGTTCACAATATATGATCAAGTAGGTTATGAAATCCATAAACCTTTTCTAGGAATTTTGAACAAAACTCAAGAAATTGACTTAATGGGATTGCAAAAATTACTATTCCTTAGCAACCGTAAGTGTACCACTATATGATACCTATCAACAACAATTATCTTAGTGTGGATACCAAGGATATAGTAGATAAGCATGATCATCCTAGAGACATGTATAAGTGGAGCAATAAGGAGAATCAAAAGAGGATGATCAACCCAATAGTTGGTTCTTCACATGGATCCTATCCACCATGGGATGAGAAAAGTTCCTTCTTCCATCAAGCTAATGAGTATCCACAAGGATAAATGGTTAGGATATATTGTGAAGCCAATTCATAATGTTTATTCACTTCCCAAGGTGATAATGCAATGCTTGCACTCAGAGATCTACATGATCCCCAACAGCATTGGATATAAGCATATTCATGGGGCCATAGAGCATAGGCTGAGGTTTTCTTTGCTCACCAATATGAAAATCGATATGAAAAATCTAACTAACACACTATATGTATGTTACAATATACTAGACACAATTTGTATGTTACAATATAGCGTGTTTGGCCATCAAAAAGTGATTCTGAGCATTTCAAACAGTCATTAAGAAGTATCTTGGCTAGTATCTCTTTGAAGCAACAACACTAAGCACTAATTCCTAGCAAGGAACATCCACATAGCAAGAATTGACAACAACATTAAAATCCAATCCAAGCACATACAATTGTCCTAGGTTGTTCAGGGCACTTTTTCAGATCATTGCAACTGTAAGCATGCCTTTGAGAATCGTAAGCAAGCCAAAGAAAATTATGAGATCATCATTTACAAGTATAATAAAGGTTGTTGGAGGGGTGAAGAAACCCTATTCTAGGGCATCCTTTTGCAACAAACAACAATACACATGTGCGTTGAATGTGTCAAATATCTTGGATGAGAGATTTTATAGTGCTTTCTTGGAGTATCTCAAAGCACGGTGGATGCCTGAAATTAGAGATTTGGGGCAGTTTGAACAACAATAAAAGTATTTTTGGGTGTATTCTAAACAATTTTATCGTCAAAACAATACTTCAGACCTATGAGTAATGGATCTTAAGGGAATTTGATAAAAATTATGTTCATATTGTCAACAACCATTTATACATTTGTATCAACTAGCTTTCCTTTCAGCGGATTTCATATCAAATTACTATGTCCATGGAATTAACAAATGGAATGGAGAGTTTAAAACTTGTAGCAGACCATCTTGGGGGTCCTTGATTTAGGAACAGGTTTCTTCATCAAGCAACAATTTCGTCTCTTTGTAGAAGTAGGTCTGAGCACTAAAAGACCCTAAAGAATAAATTATGGATTAATTACAATAAGAGTTGACCATTTATTAATAACTCAGTATCATACTAAGAGTTGACCATTTATTAATTACAATCATCCAAAAAACAAAAAATAGAAAAAGCTAGCATAGATCCATCTTAAACCTGGATCGTTTAAGCGACAAGAGTTTTACAGCTGTCAAGCCCTGTCTAGGGTCTTCTCAAAGAAGTATAGCTCTATTTATGGCATGTACCATCCAGTTGTAACCTTGTAAGGGCTAATACTCAACCACGGAATCTGCTGGGAAGTGAAGCAGTCAAACAACATAGTCATGTAAGCTTCAAACAGTCAACAACACACTCAATCTAGTCAACAATAGGCTTCTCCTTGGTCAATGGTAGCCTCATTTTTTGGTTTGGAACAGTGGTAGTAGATCAGTTGTTTAGGACATTGATCTTCTATGGGTTTTTTTCTCTTCGTATGTGTTCCCTAGAGGCAACTTGATTGTCATGTAAAATTCTACTCATTATCTGCTCATGTACAAACTCAATCAACTCATTTAAAAGAAGAATTATTCATTATTTAGGTTTTTATTCCTTAAAAATATTTGTGTTCTTGCTTCTACTATTGATTAGCTACTATCTACTTTACTACTGCTACAATATGAGATTTACATTTCTTGAAGTCTGCTAAATTTAAAAAGGATTGTTATTGCTATTAAATTGAATTCATGTTAAAAAGTTAACAGCAAGCAACCGTACCTCTACATCATATGCAAAAGGTATGGGCGTTGTTACAAGAGCAGAGATAGAAAATGTCAAAGGGTGAGGAGATCTTGATTTTATACATGTGATTGTTGATGACCTTGTTGCAAGGTCTGGAACATGGCCATATTGTCTTATCATTTTGGCCTGAAAATACTATTTTTATTACACAAATTCATTGTTGAACAAGGATTTCCATGAAGCGTTGGTGTAAAGTGAGCCATGCAGTCATGTCATTCTCAAGCCATAAAGGTGTCAAGGTGTAAAGTGAGGCAAGTTAAAAATTCATTACATAAGGTTCAAACCCATGGAATATTTTAAATAATTTGCATAGATATTTTTAAAATAGTTTAAGTCCATTGCAATGGGCTTCAAAGGTAAGGGCTTTGAAATTCAACAGTGGCACCCCACATATTTTGATTTGTATTTCTTCTTGAAGGTGTATATCTCTAGTTGGTTGATGGAATTATTCCTATTGAAATTTCCAAGGAAATACCTTTGAAACTGAGACATGGCCTAGATGTGGAGAGACTATACCTTTGAAATTGAAACTTAAACTATGCGAGCCATCAAAATTTCTGCACATAATAATTTCCACAAGCAACGCCATTTTTCCTGTCAACCATGCACATGGGTCCTCTTATAATCTCATGTATTGAAGATCATTGAATGGCCAAATAAGGTTGACAGGTGAAGAAAATATTTTTTTCAAGTTTCTAATATCCCAACTCAATCTTCATATTGAATATCGATAGTGTATAGTCATGATGTCCATTAGTAGCTTGTTGCTTAATTTTCATGACCTATGGATGCAAAATCCAACCCCTTATACTCACATATTGTAGCTAAGGGGGCAGAAGACGTCACAATTGCATTAAATTTCTTTTTACCTTTTCTCTTCATAATAATTACATGACCAAAACATACACGTAAATCCCAATAACACTTGATTGCGCACATGAAGGGTGGTTTTCCCTTTCTACTTGAAAATAATAAAGGCTTATTGTTAGCCCTAATCATAACTTAGTTCGATTCAATCTTTTTCACTTATAAAAGTATATTTTCAAAATAAAGGAGATACAAATACCATCAATTATACTTTAAGTTTTTAACTCCCATTTATTATTATCCTGGGAAAAAATTAAAATATAAATCCCTTGTCTTTTTCTTGAAATAAACTTTGAATTAAGTTCTGAAAAAAATAAAATATAAATTCTTGGTCATTAAAATTTCAAGAACCAACAGATTTAATAAAATAATAAAAACAATCTATGTTTGCTCAAATAATTTTGATTTGGAATTATTAAAAACAAGTTCTATATTAGCATGGATTTATACTTGTATGGAAAAGTTGAAAAGACTGTAATCCCTCGTCTTTTTCTTGAAACAAGATTTCAATTAAATTCTGAAAAAATTAAAATATAAATTCCGTCTTCTTCTTGAAACAAAATTTTAGGTAAGAACCAACAAATTTAATAAAATAATAAAAACAATCTATGCTTGCTCAAATAATTTTGATTTGGAATTATAAAAAACAAGTTCTATATGCAAAAAAAAAGAAAAAAAATCTTACTTTAGCATGGTTTATACTCGTATGGAAAAGATGAAAAGACTATAATATTTTGTCTTTTTTCTTGAAACAAAATTTCAATTAAGTTCTGAAAAAATTAAAATATAAATTCCCAGTCTTCTTCTTGAAAATTACCTAACTAATTTAATAAAATAATAAAAACAATCTATATTTGCTCAAATAATTTTGATTTGAAATTATAAAAAACAAGTTCTATGCAGAAGAAATATTAATCCTGCATATTAATTTAGCATGGATTTATACTGGTATAGAAATGCTGAAAAAAAACTATGTTCATAGTATAGTTTAAAATTTGAACTTTTCTTCCCCTGAATTGCCCTCTCTGTGTGAGGTCGAGGTCACTGCTACCAGATTTCGTTTGCATTGCTTTGGTCAAATGCTTAGTCTGTACGCCGCAAACAGATCAGCATTAAAGAAATACATGAAATAAGAGTTATTTAATGCTGAGATGGATGATATTCATTAATTAATATAAGTGGCAGCAGGCAGAGAAAAAAATTCAGTGATAGTTGTGTCCTTTCCCACATTTAATCTTCCAATTGTTGCTTTTTCTTAAATTCAATGCTAGTTGCGTCCTTTCCAACGTTTAATCTTCCAATTGTTGCTTTTATTTAAATTCAATGCTAGTTGCGTCCTTTCCAATGTTTAATCTTCCAGCTGTTGTTTTTTCTGTGTTTTTCTTATATTTTGACATCCAAACAAAATAACTTCTGTCAAATCTCTGTTATCGCTACAATTGGGAAATTACTTGGTTACGTTTGAGTTTTTTTCTAATATAAGGTTTTTATAATAAAAAAGAAGAAATCCATAACATTTGGTAGTCCCTGGGCTAGGCTTATTTGATTCAATATCAGTTCAATTTCGAAGTTTAGAATGTGATGGTTTTACATTGACCAGGATCTTAGAGCATATTTCCACCATGTTTGATTTCATATCAATAGTTAACAATCACCGAAAAGATTATGAGATCTCATGATTCTAAATATTAATCATTGATTCGTCTCGAACGCCCTCTTATAAAAAATAAACAAAGTTTCTGAGCTGGATGGCCGAGTATCCTAGGACTGGTCCATGCTACTATGGGATAGTCGAGTAGCCAAGAGAAGAGAGTTGAGCATCTCGGCCGCACTACACCCCAATCGTATGTGTCTTTTCAACATTGTTGCTTGCCACTATTGATAATAACAGGTGTTTTTCTTAAGTCCAGTGAATAATATTTTATCCAGTAGACGTAACTAGCTCACAAGCTCAGTTTGGTTCAGCAGTTTCATTTCCATATTGAGGTGTGAAGCAATCGTGCTCCAGTTCCTGATTCTGATGAGCTAGACCTAGTTTCTACTGTTCATGATCATGATGCATTTGTTCCTTCTAATGATCGTGATTCTAATTCTGTTGTTTGTGATCGACTATCAACAATGATCAATTGGCTATGATATCCTATGACTGGTTGGCGCTTTGGCTAACTCTAAGGTTGGATAAAATTTCTTGTGTAATCATTATTGAAGAGCTTCATAGCAGTGGTAGTGCACTTGAACGTTGACCCAACCAAAGAAATATATAAAATATCTACTACTCTTCTCTACTCTCTAGATCTAAACGACTGGTTACTGGTTATCGTGATTGGATTTTTTATTTTCAAGATTGTAATCCAGCTTGTGAAGGAGATCTAGCACGACACCCTGCAAGTTACCTCTTCCTACCCCCTTGCATAGTTAAGTTACCTCTTTCTTACTCTTTAAAAGATGCTTAATATGGGAAACCCATGGTAGTGCTTATCTAGTGCAAGCATTTGTTGTCGACCTATGATGGCTCTTGTGTTAAGATAAGCTTATGCTCGTATAAGGAAAGCTTAGATGCAAAGTGAAGCATCTTATATGAGAAACATACTCTGGTACAAAAGACACAGATGGAGGAGTTTACTGCTCAACAAAAAAGGTTATTACATAGATTACCCTTTGGGAGTTACAAGAGGATATATAGGAATAGGAAAGAGAAGGAGGGGAGGAGTAGCTCGAATTAGTTTAATTTGATAGTAAGGAAATGTAGCTTGAGGGGATTAAGATACTGGTAAAGGACCAGGAAAAGGATAATATGGAATTATAAAGTGGTGGTCACTGGTCACCATAAGAGGCAACTCCACGTGGGATAATCTACCCCTTGGGATCAAGTAAAAGCATCACCTTGTTGTATAGCCAGCATAGAGTTCCAATATCCTGTCATCGAATCACCACTTGTCATGGATTACCGGGATCTAAACCTCCCAGGATCGTCTATGGCTATGCTCGACTCTCAAAGAGATAGGAGAGGTTGTTTTCTATAACTACTACCTACAGCTATGTTTTCCTTCATTTACCACTAGTCCTTCCAAGAAAGGCAGATCCAAATTAGAACCTCCTACCACGTGGAACAAATGACCCACAATGATGAGGCAACAACGTAGCCAAGGAAACTATGGGATGGAATAGATAATTACAACCTCACTTGGGCTTTCAAATCAAGCTATAGCTAAAGACAGAGATCGCCTGGAACTGCTGGATGGATTATCAAATGACACATATGCATACCATAGGAATAGGGAGGGATTATTACATTGATGATTATATGCTATTGAATCTACTCGATCAATTGAAACCACAAAACCAGGATGTGTACACCTGGCTGGTATATGTACGCCTAGCTTTAGGAAATGGAACTTCAGTTCCAGAAATATGCATCAGTAACAGAGAAAGGCCTTTTATCCTCAAATTGGGACAAAGAAAGTAGGGGATTACACAAATTGAAATTTTCTTTCAAAGAAATATCTTAACATTTGACATAATTTCTCTGATATTTGCCAAGCCAAGCAAGCATTTCATGTTTAATCAAACCATATAGATTTTTTGTTCATTTTGAAAACAATTGATGAATAATACACATTAAATTAAATAAATCAACCACTATATTCATACAAATTATTTTTTTGGCACATGGTATATTAAAACTTATATAACACAACATTACCAATACTTGAATTGATGTTGAATATCATACAGGAGATTGATATCAAGGAATAAATACAGGAGATTGATATCAAGGGATAATACCTGGAATGATCTCCCAAACCAAGATCAGACTTTTTTCTTATAAAAGATCCTTGACAACCTTTAGTTTCATAAATCCAAAATCGGCCGATCTTAGCCAAGAACAGTAACCCTTAAATACCTGCAACTCACACAGTCCATGGCCAAACACTCTTACAGAAATGGCTTAACAATGATCCTTGAAATAAAAGCTTGGGAGATTCTTGAATCATAGAGATTTTAGGTTTTCAACCGAAAATACCTATCTAATGATGGTGATCTGGCTGTAGTCTTGGTAGCCAATAAGGTTGTGAGTCCATGCGTGAGGGAATGACTCAACATAGATGCTCTAAAACAAGAGCGACAATAGCTACTATTGACTTTACATACCATAGGACATGGCGATTCCTTGATAGCATAACCTCGTGAAAGATATTAAAATGTGTAATGGGGATATTGAAGGAGAGAAATTCCTCAAATGTTACCAAATGAATGAGTAAATCAATATCGGTGATAACAATCAGTATGAAAGCAACAAAGGGGTGGGAATTGATGGACATCTCCTTGCGGTAGGTGAACGAAGGCAAAAGGATGCGGCTTCTTTCAGAGTTAATTGAAGACAATGGAGATGGTGGCCTTGGTGACTCTCGCCTGGCTCTGCTTGTACATTAGTTCATGCCACTTTAACGCCTTCACTTGCAAATTCGTGATTCCTATCATAAAGAAAATGGAATTTGAGATGTTCAATTTCCTGAGCCATTCAACAATAACTATGTATCAAAACCCTAACCTATAGGTTAGTAGCAAGAAGGAAGAAAAAGAATTCATCTTTTCCATGGATCTCTGTTTCATCCTAATCCTCTTCTTTCTGGGAATAGGAAGGAAAATTTGGGGAAAAAATAATGAGATATACATTTTGAATTTTGAGATAAATCCAAGCTATAAGAGTGATTGGGTGATTGGTTCATGCTCTTTGTTTCTTCTTTTTTCCCTCTGTATGGGTGAACCATGAGAATTGATCCCCCGTTATAACAGCTAGTTAGTTGCACACATACTGCATTCCAACTATAGTGACTGGCAACCTTTATTTACCCAATAGTTTTACTAAGGAACTGTAATGTCCCAAATTTTTCATTGGGTCACAATGTTCAAATCATATTTTTCCATATTCATTAAAGTTTTCAAATGGATGCTAAAAGTCAAATAATTTCCGAGGAAAATCACTAGTTTCCTAGGTTGGGGGTGGAAGCTTTGAGATTTGGAATAAGGGGGATAATAAATGATGTTTATACATTAGAAGGGCATAAATATTTAATAATTGATCTTATTAAATAAATACAAGATAAAATGGAAGTGGCAATAGAGCATGAAGACACATGGAGACTATGGGGCCCACACTAGCTAGAATTCCTATGTTAAATGGTATCTTTCTCTTGCAAATTCAAATATATGGGAAGCATAATGTTTTTGGATGGATTATAAGACTAATATACTTGTCCATATACTTCATAGGTAGAAATTGGGATGAATTGTAACTTACATGGGAGAGGAAGAGCCAAATGGGAGTTTCATGGACACTTGGCTAGATTCCCCTTACATTTATGACATCTATGACACCAATGATGGAGATTCTATGACAGTTATGGCACAAGTCATATATGAAGGATGAAATACTGACATACGGACATGTCAGGAGTGAATAGAGCATTTTAGAGGTCTAAATTGGGAGTTGGAGAAGGCCAAGAGGCTCCTACTCAAATTTGGGAGAAGAGGGAAGGTGAAGAGAGAGGCCACATGGCATAGCATGAGCAGCCACACCAATTCGACTTGGATTTGGTTTATGGATGGATTTGGATCCTTAGAAGGCTAATAATGTTTATAAAATACAGGGATCATCCATGAGAAGAAGCTTTTGCTCATTTGTGAAATTGTCATTTGTGAATTGTGAGAGCTAGTGGATGAATAGTTTTCTTGCTTAAGCCAATTTCGAGGGTGAAAGATTCCCATACTAGTTGGTGTTTGGAAAGGCCACTCAGGTCTTTCATGGAGCTTTAATGGAGTCTTATTTGTAGGTGTAATCTACAGGAAATAATGTGGACTCTTCTATTGCAGCACTCTCTCTCAGCTATTTCCAGTTTTCACACCATATTCATTCCAATGGAGGGATTGCGCTTTGGGTGAGCTATTGATCTCTTTAGGGAAAATTATAATGCTCATTATCTTATGTTATGATGCATATCCTATTTATTTCATGTTGAGAATAATCTCAGATTGAAATACCCAAAAGAATTCATGTAAAAATGTTGAACAATGAAGAAATAGTGTCATTTCCCCACTATCTTGTTGTGAACCATTGTAATGCTGATGATTTCGAATTGGGAGAGCCTTTCATTGTCCATTTATGACTGGAATCAGTTCAATATTCTCCGTTATTCATTATCAGAAAGTTTCAAGTCGAAATTCCCAAGAGTTGTATGTCAAAATGATACACCAATACCCTGATTCTCTAGCCACTACTAGAAGGAGGCTAAGGCCTCTTTGCATGCATGTAGCCTGCCCTAGAACCATCCTGCCACCCTAGTTTGATATTATTAAACTTCCTAGACCTTCTTCAAACTCTGTCTCCAGCTTTCGCTTGGTCTTCTGTCTTGCTGCTACACAGGTCTAGATTGCAGAGATACACTTTGCATTCTCTAACTTCTGGTCTTCTTCTTTAGATATTCATTATTCACCCACAGAGACCGTAGAGACATTCCACTTCCTCTACAAGATTTCGTTTATTTATTCTTCTTAAATATTAATACAGCAACATACCTTTTCAAACAGTCATGCCCTTACAATACTGTAACTCTGTTTATGTACCATTTGTTAGTCATAACCGTCGTAACTCTGTTAATCACACCCTTCATAATTTTATTTATGAACATTTAATTCTTGTGAAAATTAAACCTATATGATATTCTTCCAACAATGGCGTACATTCTCTTCATACTTGCAGGCGTCATCTTTAAATATTGTAGGCAATCTTCACTACATGTACACACCAGATGAGGTCATGACCAAATGGACAATTTATCAAGAAATCCTTTCAATCATCTTTAAAATGTTCTCATAACCTTCTTCCGCAACCTAGATTTCACGATTTTCTTGTTTCTGCAATATCCCTTCCACAGTTGTCATATTTCTGCAATTTTGTTGTTCCACAATTCAACTTCCCGCACTGGCCTTTCCGCCTTCCGCTTTTTGGACTTGCCTTTCCGCAAGCTCCTTTCCGTATTTGCCTTTCTGTATGTGGATTGCAGAAGTTGGAAAACAATCTTTCCAGTTTTTCGAGCTTCTACCTTTTCACCTTTCCTCTTTCGCAATAGTCCTTCTGTCATTGTCTTTCCGCACCAACCATTCTGCAACGACCTTCCCTCTTTTCGCCTTTTCTGTAGTGCGGAATGCGAAAATTGGAAACTCATTTTTTCCATGACTTCAACTTTTTGCTTTCCACATATCCGCACCCGCACTTCTTTTCCAAATCGTTGATCTACTTGCGGAACTATTCTCAGTCGTTCGATCTCTATCCTTTGCGGAAATTTTCTACATTCACTATTTCTTTGTTTTAACACTTAGCTAATTTTAATCTCAACATGTAATCTGACATATTTCTCTTGTTTTGGCAGATTGATATTTCGCTCGTGTAAAAACCAAATGAGAATCCAACTTCATGGCTGGATAACTAGTTCACCAAGGAGAAGGATCATGTCATATTTATATCTTACTCACACACACACACATCTTATAGAGGACATTTGAAAATAGTCTTCCAACCTTTTGTTATGACACTTAGACAAATTTCTTAGTCTAATCTAATCTTCCTAAAACACTATTTTGGAAGGTCCATAACTTCTTCCTCAGCTACTTCCAAGACAATATGAAGATATGGTCAGGTAGAGAAAACACAAGTCATGCCATATTTCTCACAATGATGTCACAATTCAACAATGATTTCAACTTCATGCCACCTCATCATCTATGCCATGCCATGCCTTGTCATCATATCTTCTTTATCATTATCCATGCCATGCCATCACTACTAAGTTCACTCTGCCATCATATCTTTTGTTTATCCTTTGTCATTCATGCACTACTTTGACATCAATGACAACTATCATCCATATTTCCAACATTGATCTTATCATGGTGTTGAAAGCATATTGTCTTGTCCTATAGGCTACAGTCGTGGAAAGCTCTTCTTTTTTATCATGAACGCATCATATTGCAGGTTCCCCTTTGCAACAGATCACTCAAGCACTATGCAGAAGTGGTTCATTCTCATATATACTTGTTAAATGGAAACTCAAATAATGTGTTTATGGGAGGTTTCTCATTACAAGTGTTTACAGGAAGTTTCTCATAACGAGCATAACCAACAACGATTTCATTAGAGGAAATTTGGGGTCTAAAATGGGCCTTATAAGAAAATGCACCAATAATAAATTTTGTGAGTTGGAATTCAAGAACCAATAGAATTTAAATAAAATGAGTCAACCATAATGGTTGAACTGACATATTTGTCATAAAAGAAAACTACTTTTTTTGTTCGTATTTTCAACATATCTCCTTGTGTTTTTACTAAAATTTCAAGCGGGAGAGCTCGATGGATGTGGAATTTAATTCCGTATCCAAATAGTACCCACACTGCATAATTTTGACGGACCTTGCTACCCCAAAAACAAGAAATACCTGAAAAATGTGATGATGATGATGTCATCATCATGTTTTTTTTCAGGTATTTCTTGTTTTTGGGGTGGAGGGGTCTGTCTAAAGTATGCAGTGTGGGTACTCGTTGGATGCGGAATTAAATTATGCATCTAATGAGCTCTCCCTCTAAGAATTTGAGTAAAAAAATAGGGAGATATGTTGAAAATATGAACACAAAAAGTAGTTTTTTTATTCTTCCTCCAAAATTAATAACTATTATTTTATTATTTTCCTTAGGAGGCCCATTTTAGACCTCAAATTTCCTCTAATGACTCATGTAACTGATTTCATGAAGTATATAGTGCATGGTTGGGATACGTAATGAAGAGAGTTGTCTGTGAGGTTAAGATCGTCTTGTAATCTCTCCTTCTTCATTAATGAGATTCAATACTTTTCCTGCACGGATGTTTCCCCTTTTGGGGTTTTACAACATGGAATGATGGTATTATTATGGTGTTGTTCATTGTGTAATGTGTCTCTGATTTATAACAAGTGGTATCAGAGCCTGAGTGTGATAGAATCGTTGCTGAAGAGGAGACCGTTTGGTAGAATCATTGCTGAAGAGGATACCTGCGTTTTTTTGATGTCTCATGAACAGTGCTTGTCATCGTGAAGGTTGTCGGAGAAATGCTAAAACATCCCACACTGTTGGAGAAGCGTTGGAGACTACCAACCTGTCTACTGGTTGAACAACATGCATTGGAAGTCTGTAGAGGAAGAAGAGGTCGTGTCTGTTGCTGAAAAAATATCGTGGAGAAGACCCTCTTGCACATGGAGAAGATCTGTGAAGCTCTGTTGCAATTGAAGGGGAGGAGTGTTGCTGACCACTTGATTTGAAGAAGTA
>LPNX010319295.1:70302-105052 GCA_001517045.1 Pseudotsuga menziesii | reverse complement strand
AGATTTGAATCTAGATCATTTTCCAAAAGGAAATAACTTTACTTGAGCTACATTCCCATAGAAATATACCTTTAAAATTGCAGATCCAAATTTAAATCAACCTAACCTATGCATGCAAACAAGTGAATACAAATGAAAAAATAATAAATAGATGGGTTCCTAGATTTGCACTTGAATTTCCTTACATTAATGCAAAGGTATTCCTTAATCCATAGCCATGAACTAGATATGTGCATTAAACAAAAACCCAAAAATGTGTTTTTTCTTCATTCCCCATTAAACTTGCAACAACAACAATAAACATTAAAAAATCAATAAAGAAAAAGAAAGGGGGAAGGGAAAATGAGAAGGGAAGGGAGAAGTCAAAACCTTCATTGTGGAGGTTTCACCATGAAACCCTAACCTACATGCATGGAACCCTAAAGAGACAACAACACAATAACAATAAACATTAAGAAATAAATAAGTAAAAATAAAAGTAAAATATGAATAAGGAGAAGGGAAGGGAGCACTCATTACCTTTGTTATGGAGGTTCTTAATGAAACCCCAGACTTGTAACAACAAAACAACAAAGGAAAATAAAAGGAAAAGAGGAAACATAATGAGAATTAATCCATTCTTTTACTCATGGAGGTTCTACCATGAAACCAAAACCCTTTCTTCCATGAGGATAAAATATAAGGAAAAAGCAAGGATTTTAATTAAAATAATAGAAATTCTCTCAAACACACAAGGATCGAGACAAGTGAATTATTTTTAAACTTTGATATTACTAAGTTTTTTTTTGAAAAATTTCTCTTCCTTTTATTTAGTCAGTGAGAAAGCCCAACACCAAATATGATGCTAAACTTAATACTATAACCAGCATTAAATATGGTGCTAAGCTAAACTTAATGTTAAATATAGCTCTAAAACTTAAACTAATTAAAAAAAAAAATTAAGGACTAATGAAGAAGCTAAACATGACACTAAATAAAGAACAAAACTATACACTATTTAAGGAACTAAACCTAAGGAGCTAAACCTAGGAGTTAAAATCCATAATTACATTTAACACCATACAATCTCATTTCATTCATTTAATTTAAAGTCGTATACAGAAAATATCACAAAATTCAATAACCATAAAACTTTACTTTTCCTCTTGCTCTGGCACATGGTTCCCACATAAACCAAATACACCGAGTGTTCATTATCTATTGCTATGCAGACAAAGTAAGGTATGGTGAGTATTCATTACTATCAGGTACACAGAGTGAATATGTTTAACGTGTTGTGGAAGATGGAAGGCCTGCTAACGTAGATTAATTTATCTATGTTGACTTTTGACTAATGAAGTCCTATTGGTACAATCAATATTGAGTTATGGGGATGCCATTGGGTACTGTGAGTATTTATTAGTATTAGATAGAACGAGTAAATATGCTAACGTGTAATTGGATTTCATTTTCACTTTGAGTCGGTAGCACGTTATGTGTTATTGAAATGATATTATTGATGGAGTTTGTCTAGTAGGAAAGTAAAGTTTTGGTGATTGCAAGGTAAGGGTAACTTAGGTTGGGCTAGTAATATTTAGTTTATTGCAGTCTATTTAATGTGGTTGTAGTAGGTTTATATTAGTTGGATCTCAACTTGTTTGAGATTTAATGGGTATCAAATTTGCTGCAACTGCATTAAATGGTTTGCAGTAGATTGAATATTGTTTATAGAGAAGTTGGATGGTCGGTTGAGACTTGTAATTAGAGTTGTTAGTTGGGGTCCTCTTTATTGAGAATCAATTTTATTTATAAATAACTCAAACTATTTTATACTAATAAACTGGCACACCCACATAGTTTGTAGTTGGATCACGTCTATAGGGATCAAATGGTTGAAAGATAGTTATGGAATGCAAGACAATTTGAAAATATTTTCTCACTCGTCATATTCTTCTAGTTAAACAGGTTCAAGTTTGTAGTTGGATCATGTCTATAGGGATCAAATGGTTGAAAGATAGTTATGGAATGCAAGACAATTTGAAAATATTTTCTCACTCGTCATATTCTTCTAGTTAAACAGGTTCAAGTGTGAGTTATTCATGCCTAGCTACATGTTATCACCTACATTCTTCATGTTATCCATTATCAACTATCACTTATTTTTTATATTATTTTTCTTTTTATCTCACCTTTTTCTAGTTATCTTCCATGAAGTGTTGATTATACATTCATCAGCGATGAGTTATCCATGTTTGCTACCAGTTATCCATGTTTGCTACTAGTTATCCATTCATTAGCTAGCTACCTGTTATTTTTTATATTCATTTTTTTTATAATTGTTTATTTCGAATTTTGAATGACTGCCATAAAATCAATCTGGGCAGTACACTTATCTCATTCTCGTCGATAGATGAGAAAATATAGGTCGTAGTCCACCCCAAATCTCAAATAAAAACGTCTATCAACCTAACGAATATTTCAATGTAAAAAGTAATATAAATTAAATATAATAATTTTTTTAAATAACAAAACTTAAATAATTAAATATAATGTTTTTTTTTAAATGCAAAAGTTGAAAGTTAGGTTATCGTGAATGGTATTTTTTTAAATGTAAGTTTAATTTATTGATGTGTGATAAGAAGTTATATAATTGGGCATAGTATTTTTAAAGATGACAAAATTTATTTTGTTATTAATAATATTTTTTTTAAATGTGGCAAAATTTATGTTGTTATTAATAATATATTTTTTTAAATGTAAGTCTAATTCGTTGATGTTTAGTAAGAAGTTTTCTTTTGCTAGGCGTTTTTAGGCTTTTCAGGTTATGGATGGCAAGTAAACGAATTTTTAACCAATATAAAATAGCTATAAATGTTATTCCAAAATCCTCATAATTAAATTTAAAGCTATTAATTATATTAACATTTATATACTTCATAATATCTAATTAATAATATATAACGATGCAGCTTATATTTTTTTCGTAATTTTGATTGGACAATGGATCTCTTTATGGGAATGTTCTTGATTTACTGCTAAATTCATCGAATGAGATAAAAACGAGTTTTGTTTTCAAGAAGAAAGATCAGTTCCTTGATATTCAATTGAATCAAAGGTAATAAAATTAAAATCCATGATACTGGGTATCATAATAAGAAGCAGTAAATAACATCATTCACCATCCCCGACACATATCACCAACAAAGCCTACAACCGCTACAACATAACGGGGCAAAGGAGACCCCATCCTCCAATCAAAGAAATACTCTCTGAGCTAGTCTCTCAAACAATGTAAGTAGGCAGCACAACAAGATCCCTGAAAGCACATCTAAAGGAAGCACTTGGGGGAAAGAGGATACCCCCCGACACAAAGTAACAAAGGTACAAAAAAGACTGCTCATCCAGTGAGCAGAGATAGTAAGAGAAAGGATAACAAAATATCTATCATAGAAAGATGTTAAGCCACCGTCAAAATGAAACAAATCAAAAGAGCCTTAAATTCCCATTTCCAATGATCTCTCCATCCAAGTACTCAATAAAGGAGAGATTTCCCATTTCCATGGTCAGTTCTTCCTTTGATAAACCATCAGCACTCGAGTTGCGCTCCCTGTAAATGTGCTGGAAACTTATAGAGAGAAAGGAGGCCTTTACTTCATTTATGTGACCGCACCAGTGATCAAGGTCCACCATCGTAAGGTGAGCCATGGAATTTTCCAAGTTTATGATAACCTGGGAGTCCCCAAAGGATGAGAGAGAGAGAGAGGGGATGCCAATAGACACTGCAAAAGACATAAGATCCCATAGAGCTACTAATTCATCCCTGGTATTCGTATTGATATCGCATCCCATCTTTACATGAAAAAAATGTGAGGAACTGATGAGGAGGACGAAACCTGCCTCTCCAAGTTTGTTATTGCTGCGCCATCGAAAAATCCAAAGGGAAAGGTGAGAACGGGCGTAGGTCCAATATCCTGTTGTGCCACTCTTGTCCCCACAAACGGATAAGCATGAAAAAAATTCATGATCATGTAACATACAACACCAACCATTTTTTCTTGATCATTAAATATACATAGGTTGCAGTCTTTCCATATACACCAGATGTAAGAAATAGGCAAGTAGAGCATATAGTGAGCTTCTCTGTCCAAATTTTTAAATTTTCCATCAAGAGAGGTTCCTTCCAATTTATGACCAGCGTGAATCGAGAAGCAAGGGTCTCTCTAACAGCCAGAGTGAAGGAGCATGCAATAAAGAGGCGATCTACCGATTCAAGATCTGTTTTAAACATACAGTAGCGACCAGGGCCAATCCACCCTTTATGGATTATATTATCCCATGTACTGATATGATTTGCCACACATAACCAATTGAAACACTTTAGTTTCATAGGTATAAACCAACTCTAGAGCTTGTTATATTGCCAACCACATAGTTTCTCCGAGGAAGAAAACACAACCAGTTCGTAAGCAAGTTGAGCATTCGCTTCACCATTGATGTTGTTATGCATCCAGAGAATACGATCTTTATGAGCCGAGAGTTTAATACCACCATGGGATAGTCCTTCAATGTAACAGGACCACTCCTCCTTCCATGGCCCTCCAAGTTCCAGATCCTCAACCGACAACTAGTAAGATGGGGAGGAATGTGTAATGTCCCAAATTTGGCATTGGGTCACAATGGCCAAATGACATTTTCCATATTCATGAAAGTTGTCAAATGGATGCTAAAGTCAAATAATTGCCAAGGAGGAAAATCACTAGTTTCCTAGGTTGGGGGTGGAAGCTTTGAGATTTGGAATAAGGGGGATAATAAATGATGTTTAGACATTGGAAGGGGATAAATATTTAATAATTGATCTTATTAAATAAATACAAGAGAAAATGGAAGTGACAATAGAGCATGAAGACACATGGAGACTATGGGGCCCACACTAGCTAGAATTCCTATGTTAAATGGTATCTTTCTCTTGCAAATTTGAATATATGGGAAGTCTAATGTTCTTGTATGGATTATAATGTTAATATACTTGTCCATATATTTCATGGGTCGAATTTGGGATGAATTGTAACTTACATGGGAGAGGAAGAGCCGAATGGGAGTTTCATGGACACTTGGCTAGATTCCCCTTACATTTATGACAACTATGACACCAATGATGGAGATTCTATGACAGTTATGACCCAAGTCAGATCTGAAGGCTGACATACTGACATGTCAGGCCTGAATAGAGCACCTTGGAGGTCAAAATTGGGAGTTGGAGAAGGCCAAGAGGCTCCTACTCAAATTTGGGAGAAGAGGGAAGGTGAAGAGAGAGGCCACATGGCATAGCATAAGCAGCCACACCAATTTAACTTGGATTTGGTTTATGGATGGATTTGGAACATTAGAATACCAATAATATTTATAAAATACAGGGATCAGCCATGAGAAGAAGTTTTTGCTCATTTGTGAATTGTGAGAGCTAGTGGATGACTAGTTTTCTTGCTTAAGCCAATTTCGAGTGTGAAAGATTCCCATCCTAGTTGGTGTTTGGAAAGGCCACTCAGGTATTTCATGGAGCTTTAATGAAGTCTTATTTGAAGGTGTAAGCTACAAGAAATAATGTGGATTCTTCTATTGCAACACTCTCTCTCAACTATTTCCAGTTTTCACACCATATTCATGCCAATGGAGGGATTGCGATTTGGGTGAGCTATTGATCTCTTTGAGGAAGATTATAATGCTCATTATCTTATGTTATCATGTATATTCTCTATTTTTCATGTTTATAAGACTCCCGGGTCGAAATACCCAAAATAATTCATGTAAAAATGTTGAACAATGAAGAAATAGTGTCATTTCCCCACTATCTTGTTGTGAACCATTGTAATGTTGATGATTTCGAATTGGGAGAGAATTTAATTGTCAATTTATGATTGGAATCAGTTCAATATTCTCTGTTCTTCATTCTCAGAAATTTTCAAGTCGAAATTCCCAAGAGTTGTATGTCAAAATGACTTTTAATGAGTAAACAATGACCATTTCCACTCCATTTTGATATATGTCATGGTAATGCTTATTATTTTGAATGGAGGAATGTATCTCTGATAAATGTATGATGTATGGACTCTAATTAATGTGTATTTAAAGTCTCATGTTCAGTACTTAAGCATTGGAATCGATTTTACTATTTTTTATTGCATTGGGAGAAGATTTGGTGCATTTTCCCCAAGGGTTGAAATTGTGACTTGGGGGTTGAATAGACTGTATAAACTAAACCATGATGCATATGAGACTTTGAAAAGGTACCTTACACATACCCAGCCTCTGTTTATAAATTCAAGTGACTTTTGGATCATTTGTGAAGCCATTTCCGACAATTACCCAGGGGGAATTGGAGCCCCAATTTGCTAGTAAAGAATCCTACTTGGAACAGAACATTAAACAAGTTTGAAGAAGTAATTTGGAGGTCACAAAACATACATGAGAATTATATTTAAGTCATATTATCAGTCATGTACCTTCAAAGAAAATTTGGAAGCATTTGGGTCAATTTGGAGGTCTAGACATCAAAACTAGTCAAGAGCCAAAATGGTGAAAAAATTGGAAAATTGGGCATTTTAGTAAAATTCCAAAAAGGGACATTATAGTGGTATCAGAGCATGGTATTGGAACCTATTGAATTTATGGATGGTATGTATGAATTGAATAAATTCATTAAGCCATGTGGTGATTATATGTCCAGGCAGGTTAATCAAGCATTCAAATTGGCACATAAAACTATTCATTGTGAAGACCTTAATGATTGGTTGAAGGAATTTATAAAAAATAATTCAAATAAGAACTCATTAAGGAATAATAATCAATTCACAAGTAGGGAGGAGACCAAGGAGCTACAAATTTATGTGGGTGATGAAGAAGAAAAGACATTACATGAAGAGGATCGAAATTCACTCCCAAATGACTTTGAAAAAAATGAGGAAACATCACATGAGAAGGAAGAAGAGTACCTTGAAACTATTGAATGTCATTTTGAAACAAATTCTACTATGGACATGGACCAAAGAGAATCTACTGATGGATGCTTGAACTATGAAGGAGTACCTACTGATGGGTGCTCACACCTCTATGTTGGTGACATAGAGATCAATTTTGAAAGTGTTGCTGCAAGCCAAACTTCCATTAAACCTGAAAATGAATACCTTGTAGCAGTTGAAGAAGAAATAAGATCAACTTCCCCATCACCACTTGAGCTTCATGAAGTTTGTCCAAGCAAGAAGGAAGAAGATGAGTATGTTAATTTGCAAGAGCCTCATTTTCTTGAAGGGTCCTTAAAGACGAATGAAAAGAAGATCTAAGAGGCCCTTAGCATACTCCATGACACTCAAGCATTGGTATCAAATTCTTGTTGGAGAGCTACTTCCTTGGAGGAGCTATACTTCCTTGAAGACATGGAGAAGATCCAAATAGCAATGTGCAACATCAAAGGTAATTTCATGTATTTGCTTTTTGATAGAAAAAATGTCATTGAGCTTAGTGAATGTTTACATGAATCCTACTTGAAGAATAATGAAGTTATTCATAAGCTCGCAATTCAAAATGAGCAATTTCTTGAAAAGTTGCAAGACACTTGTTTTTCCTCCTATGTTTCAGATTGTCAAATGGTAGATTGTTTGGAGGATTCTCATAACATGGTGGATCATGATAAATTTGGAAATTTGAATGTACTTGATGCATTTGAAGATGTGCTTGAAGAGTTCCAAACACTTGATGTGGTTGAAGAGGAACTTGAATTGTCTCTTGATGAAGGGTATGCAATGTTTAAAGAAGAACATGATTCCTCTACATTGGAACCAATCTATGACAAAGGTTTCACACTCTTGAAGGAGCTGCATAATCCTACCCCTGTGGATCCTTCACATTATGACAATTTTGCACTTAATGATCATTTGGGTGAGTTGGTGCTTTCTCCTACATCCTACACTTCTAAATTTTGCAGCAGTCATCCTAATGAAGTATGGGTGAAAGGTTTCTTTTTGATGGTGCCACATGAAGAGCATGGACATTCTATTTCTCCTTTTGATGATGTAATTATTAGAGAACCATCTTATTTACATTTGTAGAAGAATCCTTTTTTACATTATGATTATACACATCTACATGGGTGCACCTATGATGTTCACTTGAGTCACTTGGAGACTCATGATTTTCCTTGCTCCTTGCCTAGTCTATTTGATGTTGAAGGAACTTCATCACACACTTTGGTGAAGAGATATGTGATTGAAGAACATTCTTATTGGAAGAAAAATCCTTTGTTATTTCATGATGATATACATATTCATGGGTGTATTGATGAGACTTCTTTGATCCACTTGAAGTCTTCATGTTTTCTTTGCTCATTATTTGGTTCAGATTTTGGTGGAGGTTCTTCATTCACTCCTTGGATGAAAGAACACATGGCTGATTATATTGATGCACATTATATATCTTCAGAGCAGAACAGTGGGACATGGGATCCTCACCTATGTCATTGGATCAGATTTGATTGGTCACTTGAAGCTTGTATGCACTTGGCAAATGGTATTCTACTCATTGGGAGGTATAAGCACTTTCATGATTTATTGGTGAGGCACCTCCTTGATGTACATTCTTATTATGTTTTTATATACTTTGATGATATATATTATGCACTCATGATGTTTGGAAGAATGCATACAAGAAAATGGGATCCAGGAACTCTCTTTTCAAATGGTATGGGTTGGAGAGCACTTTTAATTATTGGAGTGCAATGCAAGCAATGGGACCCTGGTATAGTTTTTAGTCTGATTGATTTCAAATTCTTTGGGAAACAAGAAGTATCGGAGATGGACTCCCCACTTAATAAGGTGATGTTAATCAGAGTAGTGCAGCAGCAAGCATGGTGGTTCTTCTTTGAAATATTCATGGAATCTCAAAGACTCAAAGTGGGAAGCTTAGTGGCAACTTCAAAGAATTATACATAAAACAGGTTCTTCAACAACCATGTTTGAAATTGCTTGAGGACAAGCAATATTGGGAAGGGAGGATTTGTAATGTCCCAAATTTGGCATTGGGTCACAATGGCCAAATCACATTTTCCATATTCATGAAAGTTGTCAAATGGATTCTAAAAGTCAAATAATTGCCAAGGAGGAAAATCACTAGTTTCCTAGGTTGGGGGTGGAAGCTTTGAGATTTGGAATAAGGGAGATAATAAATGATGTTTAGAAATTATAAGGGGATAAATATTTAATAATTGATCTTATTAAATAAATACAAGAGAAAATGGAAGTGGCAATAGAGCATGAAGACACATGGAGACTATGGGGCCCACACTAGCAAGAATTCCTATGTTAAATGGTATCTTTCTCTTGCAAATTTGAATATATGGGAAGTCTAATGTTCTTTTATGGATTATAATGTTAATATACTTGTCCATATACTTCATAGGTCGAATTTGGGATGAATTGTAACTTACATGGGAGAGGAAGAGCCAAATGGGAGTTTCATGGACACTTGGCTAGATTCCCCTTACATTTATGACAGTTATGACACCAATGATGGAGATTCTATGACAGTTATGACCCAAGTCAAATATGAAGGTTGGAATACTGGCATACTGACATGTTAGGCCTGAATAGAGAATCTTGGAGGTCGAAATTGGGAGTTGGAGAAGGCCAAGAGGCTCCTACTCAAATTTGGGAGAAGAGGGAAGGTGAAGAGAGAGGCCACATGGCATAGCATGAGAAGCCACACCAATTCGACTTGGATTTGGTTTATGGATGGATTTGGAACCTTAGAATACCAATAATTTTTATAAAATATAGGGATCAGCCATGAGAAGAATTTTTTTTTGCTCATTTGTGAATTGTGAGAGCTAGTGGATGACTAGTTTTCTTGCTTAAGCCAATTTCGAGGGTGAAAGACTCCCATCCTAGTTGGTGTTTGGAAAGGCCACTCAATTATTTCATGGATCTTTAATGGAGTCTTATTTGCAGGTGTAAGATACAGGAAAGAATGTGGATTCTTCTATTGCAGCACTCTCTCTCAACTATTTCCAGTTTTCACACCATATTCATGCCAATGGAGGGATTGTGCTTTGGGTGAGCTATTGATATTTTTTGGGAAGATTATAATGCTAATTATCTTATTTTATCATGTATATGCTCTGTATTTAATGTTTATAAGACTCTCAGGTCGAAATACCCAAAAGAATTCATGTAAAAATGTTGAACAATGAAGAAATAGTGTCATTTCCCCACTATCTTGTTGTGAACCATTGTAATGCTGATGATTTCGAATTGGGAGAGCCTTTCATTGTCAATTTATGATTGGAATCAGTTCAATATTCTCTTTCCTTCATTCTAATAAAGTTTCAAGTCGAAATTCCCAAGAGTTGTATGCCAAAATGACTTTTAATGAGCAAACAATGACCATTTTCACTCCATTTTGATATATGCCATGGTAATGATTATTATTTCGAATGGAGGAATGTATATTTGATAAATGTATGAATTATTGACTATAATTAATGTGTATTTCAAGTCTCATGTTCAGTACTTAAACATTGGAATCCATTTTACTCATTTTTATTGCATTGGGAGAAGATTTGGTGCATTTTCCCCAAGGGTCGAAATTGTGACTTGGGGGTTGAACAGACTGTATAAACTGAACCATGATGCATATGAGACTTTGAAAAGGTCCCTTACACATACCCAGCCTCTGTTCAGAAATTCAAGTGACTTTGGGATCATTTGTGAAGCCATTTCTGGCAATTACCCAAGGGGAATTGGAGCCCCAATTTGCTAGTAAAGACTCCTAATTTGAACCGAACATTAAACAAGTTTGCAGAAGTAATTGGGAGGTAAAAAAACATACATGAGAATTATATTTAAGTTATATTATCATTCATGTACCTTCATATAAAATTTGGAAGCATTTGGGTCAATTTGGAGGTCTAGACATCAAAACTAGTCAAGAACCAAAAAAGTGAAAACATTGGAAAATTGGGCATTTTAATAAAATTCCAAAAAGGGGACATTACAAAATGAGAGAAACTGATTTTTCGGGTGTGAAAAATATTTTTGATGCCATAATATTTAATATATTCAGGAAGCTTGGAAGATAGAACAAAATTTGTCTTTAATCCTGCAATAAGATCAACCCAATTTGATATGGGTACCATCGCCAACTCTCTAGCCCAGTTTGCAACTGATCCAAGGGAGAACATGAATGGAGCCGTTCCAAATATGAGAGATATTATGGACAGAGAAACTATGTTGGCAAAGCCAACACTCAATAGAAATATTTTTGAGATATTTTTCCTAAATGGCCAAGAACCAAAGACCGTTGCTTCTGAGAATATTCCAAAGGATTTTAAGTCTGAACGATATACTAAAATAGACTTAAAAAATTTTAAGTGAGAAGGGTTTGGAGAGAATTTTCCAATCAACAAGGTGCATATTTCTTTTTCCTGGTGTACCTCCCCAAAGAAAGGAGCAAATACATTGTCTAAGCCTAGACAAAATGGACTTCAGAAGCTTCACAGGAGAGAACCAATATACCAGTATCCCTGTCAAAACTGATCTGATCAATATGAGTCTGCCACCTAGGGATAGAAATATTTAGGTCCAATGACCTATACAACTCTAGAATCTTTTTATAATCCATCTCTAATCCTTTGCTCCATAACTAGAGGGTTTAAGCCAGAATCCCAGATATTTAAAACCTATGCCAGTCAATTCCATCCTATAAAGAAGGATTGATTAGGTCTTGTTACAAACCACCACTTGCAGGTTGTTACTGAGGAAATAAGATTTCTCTATGTTGAGACACATCCCTGATGCACCACATAAGATATCCAAAATATCCTTGTATGATTCCCATTCCTCCAGAGTACCTCATCCAAAAGGAACTACATCATCCACAAAGAGCAGGTGGGATAAAGCTGGGGTGGGGGAGATACTAATACCTTGAATTTAACCTGTCCGCTTTGCAGCTCCAATAAGACGTCTAAGCCCTTTGATGACGACAATAAGTGAAGGGGAGATAAGGGGCATCCTTTCCTGATTCCCCTTGAGGCATTAAAAAACCAGAAGGCGAGCCATTAATCAAGACTGAGAAATTTGCAGATGTAACACATCCCATGATCCAATTTACAGTTTCCAAAGACATACCGATCTATAGAAAGATAAGGCACAAGAAGGTCAAATTGAATCTATCAAAATCTTTGATGAGATCTAATTTTAGAACCAGAGCTTCCTAGTTTTTTATTTTTACATAGTGTGAGGTCTCCTGAGTAATGCCAATCGGTTCTTGGATTTTCCTATTTTTCAAAAACCAAAACTGTTCCATAGAAATACCCCTTTCTAGGATGGGCTTAAGTCTGTTGGAGATGATATTTGAAATAGTTTTATAAATAACATTACAGAGCGAGATAGGTCTGAAATCTGCAAAGGATATGGGTTTATCACATTTGGGGACGAGGGTCAGAAAGGTAGAGTTTAAAGATCTACTCACCCTTCCTTCCTTTTGGGACTACTCAACAACTTTCCAAAGGTCTTGCTTTACCAGATCAAATAAATGAACGAAAAATTCCATTGGCTAGCCATCTAGTCTAGAACTTCGGTCCTATTTGAAACTTTTAAGAGCCTGTTCAATTTCCTCCATCGTTTCCTCATTATCCATGCTCTTCAAGTCTTCCATAGTAAGGAAAGATGTGAAATGTTTGATAACATTTAACTGATCAGAGAAG
Organism: Pseudotsuga menziesii; assembly: GCA_001517045.1. NCBI lineage: Eukaryota > Viridiplantae > Streptophyta > Pinopsida > Pinales > Pinaceae > Pseudotsuga > Pseudotsuga menziesii. The sequence continues at coordinate 92,322 of LPNX010319295.1, read as the reverse complement.
AGAGCCTTTCCATCATCCAAGAAAAGTGAGGAAAAATGTTATTTTCCCATAAACTTGAGCTGATCCAAGTTACTAACCACCTTTCTGTCATCATCCATTAGGTCCCATATATTATTATTATTGCGCTTCACTGTGAAAAAGTTGTGAAAGAACTCTGTATTGGCATCACCATGCTTGATCCAAAGAGCCTTGCTCTTTAGTTTCCATGTAAGCATATCGTGTGTCAAGATATCATCTTTGTTTTTATGGATACCATCTTCTTCTTTTCCAGCCCAGGGAAAATACCGAAGGGAAATAAGGAGAAGAGTTGGTGTAGTTCAAGATTCAGGTTTTTTAGTTCTAGTCGCTGTATTTGGTTCTTATTTTTTTCCCCAAATATTGACATCACTTTTGAGTCTTTTTAGCTTCTTGACCAGGTTATCCATGTCATCACCACCTGGTGAAGGCATCACTGATGACCAAGAGGAGTATATAATATGTGAGAAACCTTCGACAGGAAGCCGTGCCTTATTGAATTTAAAGGGATAGTTTCTTTTAATAGCTGAGTCATCCCATTCCAGGCATACTGGAGAGTGATCAGAGATCACAGAGTGATGAGTCCATACCCTATATCGTGATAAAAAAGGCACTAGTGAGGCATCAAGTAAAAACCTGTCCAACCTCTTACTTATTCTCTTAGTCCTAGATCTTCCATTCCTCTAGGCCGGACTAGTGCAAGCCGGGGATAAATCCACCATACTAGTACGATCCAACAGTTGATTGCAGAAATAACTAAGTGGGTCAAGATGAGATTTTGCCCCCAAATATCTGCCATCGAGAGCGTAAAATTGAGGTCCCATGCAATAATCATATTAGGATAATAAAAAATTCCCTTTTTAACTGCCGATTACCGGAACACAATCCTATTAAGGTAGGGACCATAACAATTGAGGAAGGTAATCTCATGGGGCTGGCTTCACAAGATGACCTTAATCATGATACCAAACATTGTGGAAAAGTATTTACAACACACCACAAAGGGGTCCCATTCCATGAGGAGATCCCCAAAGAGACCAAGAGATTTTGTGGTGAAGAATTCCCAGCCTGTTTTAACTTTTGCAAAGGAAAGAAGTGAATAGGAGTGATCGCACATAGTTTCTTGTAGGAAGACCATATCATGTTTGACTTTAGAGAGAAGATATTTGAGGGATTTAATATTGGTAAGCCCTCTGAATCGACGGAAGTTGAGGGAGAGAAGTTTCATTAGGAACTCATTCCAAGGGAGATATCTCCTCTAAGATTCCCAAGGGAAGATGAAAGGTTTGTGGAAAAGCAAGATCTTGCTGCCTCCTTTATTCAAACCGATAAGGGGAGATAGGAGAGATCCTCATGGTCACCTGGAGGCTTTCTAGACTTTGGTATTCTACACGTCGAATAGAGACTAAAGGAATATTGGAGGGAGAAATAGGAGATTTATCAGAGAAGACGGCGAGGGATTTAAGAAGGAATGGGTCTGTGAAAGACAAAGCTTCGCAAGGGCTAGCATGAGAGTTTGAGATCTTCGAAGGTGGGATAAGGACCGTGTGAGCCACATGAAGTGGTGGAAAGTCCTCCATCGAAAGGAGAGGCAGGTTCAACGCCGAGGAATCCCCAGCAATCAAAGGAGTCAAGGCCTTAGTAGGGGGAGCTAACAGGGACACATCGCTAGCAGTGGAAAAAAAACCCTTATCTCCCGACAAAACCATGACCCTGGATGAGTCTAGACGATCCTCACCTGAGTTAACAATCCTAGAAGCATAAATATTAACAGTACGAATGCAGCTAGCGATATTCTCAATATCTACTATATATTCCAGTTCACCTTTTGTAAGGTCTTCATAGTTCGTAGGAGAAACAAAAACATACATAACAGCTAGAGGAGAAGATGAAAGGATCTCCAGATTAGTGGCAGAGGAGAGGTTATGTAGTCCACAATCTAAGTCCGTGTCTTTCGAAGATCGAGGGGAACCAAGGAGCAGAGAAGGACATGCGTATATGAGATGCCCAATCATATGACAATAATGACATCGAAAGGGTACATTAAGAAAGTCCATATTTTGGAAATGAACAAAATCATTACAAAGAATATTAATTTTTATCGGTAAACCTGCAGAGATGTTCAATTCATCCAAAACCCTCATTGTTCATTTGTCAAAAGAATGTTGAAAATTTTATAGCAGTGCCATGAAGCGATCCAAAGAATTTGCTATACCCACAAGGATATCTTTGCTCCAAAGAGGAAGGGGTAGGGTAGGCAGTAGCACCCACAAGTGGAGAATAGTTACTCTCTCCCGGAGAGGATCAAAACCTCTGTGCCAGTAGCTGAGCACTAGCGAGCCGTTTTTGATGGACTAGTGGGAGTCAAGAATCAAGGTTTCATCCTTCCCATTAAGAAAGATGAAAACAAGGCATCCATTTGTCAATCTACTCACCGTAGGAACGTAATCTAGAAGTGGCTTTCAGTGCTAGGTGGCCCAAGAAACCCATTCCTCTTTCCCCATCTTACAATATTCCAGACGACCAACGGGAGCTCTACAACAGAGTGCTTCGACCTTTTCCATATAGATATCCCGTCGGAGCACAAAGCTACGCTTTGCATCTAGGGCCTTTAGGGCCTTTGTCTTCCTTTGATACTTATAGTTTGCATGAGGGTTCGAGCCCGCAATCATATTCCCAGTAGTTACCATTTTCGTTGTCGAACAAGACCAAATCGGGGGAAGGAAAGACAAGATGCCCACTCAGCAGAAAACGAGAAGAAAGAAAAAACAAACAATTGTCTCAAAAGTAGGAAAGACCATTACCCAAGGGAAGACCAGGGTAAGACCCCAGTACTAGAGCCCCTTAGATCCCATCAGAGCAAAGCCCAACTGAAAGAAGTCCAAGGAGGAACAGAGGTCAAAAATGTCCTCCACCGAAGAAAGAAAAAAAACAAAGGGCCCTAAGTGACACTTTGCCAGAACGTTAGAGATAAACAATGAAAACAGAACCATCAGATGACAATAGTCCAAAAAAACCCTAAACTGTACAGAGAGCTGAGGTCGTAAGGATACCAGACCCGCCCCAAGAAAACCTAGCAAACACTAAAACCTAATACCCGAACCCTAATGAGTTCCCACTTTATTCACATGGTTGGTACTAAGTCCTCAGAGAGAGGACAAACTCCATGCCAGGCTTCCAAGATAAACAGATGCTTCTGACCAAGCCTAGTAAGAAACCGCTTTTCAACGTAATGAGAGGATCAAAGGTCAAGCCGAAAACACACAGTTGACAACCTTGACAAAAATCCAACCGACACCCCATGAACAGACAAAAAGAGCGATAAAACAAGAAAAACAAAGCTCCCCAGTAGTGATCAAAATTGAATCCTTCATAGACGTTCATAGGGGGTCTAGCCCTTCCCAGAAGTACATTTTATAAAATATACTTCCAATAAAATTTAAGCTTTCAAATTTATCCTTCATTAAAGAAGTAAAAAAAATATTTATAAATTTCAAAAGAAGGACACAATTTGAAATAGTCTTTAAATATTATTTTAATTTCTTTAAATATATATAAAACATAAATTAATATTATTAAATTAATTAACCCATATTAATTACTTAATTAATTTTGACATCTTTCTAAAATAGACATTTTCTTTAAATTATAGCATTTTCTAAGTTTTTCCTATTTTTTTCTAGCTAAATTTGGGGCCTTGATTTTTGAATTTTGTATTCAAGAAAAGATTCCATATTTGATATTGGAAATAGTAATTTCCTTTCAACTTTAGTGAAGTTGAACCATTATTTAAAGAGATGGTTGTGTGGCTGCTTTACTATGAGATTGTGACTATGAGGCTGATATTGCGACTCGCCAGCTAATTGGTTTAGCATAGGTGATGGGGTTGCAGAGCTTCACAGCTTCTCATGTGCACCAATTTTTTTTTTCAGCCATTCAAAGTTGATCCTCTTCTTTGTTTATTTATTTGTTGTCTGATTGTTATTGTAACTTGGTTTATGTGTGATTTTTCCAGAACTGTAATTTTTTTTTGGTGAATGTGTTACCTACACACAGAGCCAAATGTTGTAATTTTTTTGGGTGAATGTGTTACATATCGCGTTGTTGCTTTTTGGCTAAAAAGAGAGAATAATTGTAACTTGATTCATGGGTGATTTTTCCAGAAGTGTAATTTTTTTTGGGTGAATGTGTTACCTACTAGCAAAGCCAAACGTTGTAATTTTTTTTGGGTGAATGTGTTACCTACCTGGAGATTCTGGCTAAATAGAGAGAATAACGGTTCGTTAATTTGTTACCGTGCACTTATCATATTTATTTTGTGGGTGGAAAAATATATATATTGGAATTTGGGTGCGAAGGCCCTTTCCTAGGCTGCAACAATCTTGGCTTTTATTGAGTCGTGGAATCAAACTTCAACCCTCATTGAAAATATGTGTTCAGATAATTGTGATTTATTTTGAAATTTTTTGTTTGATTATTGTGTATCTTTGTGTAGAATAAATTTCAAGATGCATTTTGATATATGTTTTTTCTTCTTCTTTTATTCAAAGGGATTTGGTATTGTTCATTTATGTGATTTAGTATTGTTCATTCATATGCAGCTTGCCTAACAACAATATGCAAAGTTGAAGGCTGTAAGGCTATGCCCATACTCTAGAAAATCCAAATTCTTTATTGAAGTACGTGGAGTGCTTTAAAAGCTTAGAGATTGTGTTATGAAACTAGGGTAACATAAAAGTTTTCAAGTTTTTATCATTTTTTAAATTATTTATTGATAGATTATTTAATAAAAAATGAATGTTAATTAACAAGCAAAACAATGAGGAATCCAAATGAATAATTAGAATGCATTTTAAAAATACCACTCTGTTGAATTTTATATTTTTTCAGACATCTTTTTAAGATTAAATAGAAGGTTACAATTGAAGGGGTAAACAAAATTTTATTCCCGTTAGTGTAAGAATTAGATTGAGATTGGAAATTATTATTTTAAGATTTTGATAGCCAGATTTTAATAACTATATTTCTACAAAACATGCATTTAATTTGTTTAATAATTATGATTGAAAAACTTTATTATAAATTTTTCACAATTATATTTCCTCAAAATAAGCACCTTTGCTTTATCAATGAGATGAACTCAATCTTTGCTTTATGAATGAGCTGAACTCAATATTTGGTTTAACAATGAGCTGATGCATTTATAATTTATTTGTGAGTGGTATTTTGATGGCCCAATATTACATATTCACAATGAAGCTTCATAAAATTATATATTCACACCATTATTTTTTAATCAAAGAATATTTGTCTTAATTAAGAAATGATTTGTCCAAGATAGAATACAATCTTAATTTATCCCAATCTTAATCTATAAATAATAAAGGATAAGTAATTTTGTAATTTTTTTAAAAAAATGTTAAGAAAATTATTTATTTAATTTTCTTTATTTAAAATTAAAATTTTTATATATAATTTGATTGTGTTTTTAAGTTTAAATTTTACAATACAAATATTTTAATAATAAGAAATCATTTACATATTTTTTCTTCATTCATAAATAATTTGTTTAATTCTTTAAAAACTATATAATACAATCATAGTTTATAAATGATAGAATACAATCATAATATTATATTGATATATTTAGTTGTATAAATTACATAATGAATTTTGTTATTATTTAGTGTATTTATTTTATGTTTGCATAAGTGGTTATAAATCCATTGAATAAGATTATTATTTTTATGTTTACATAATTGATTATAAATTGATTAAATAGGTTTTTAATGAATTTTTTAATTATTTAGTCTACTATTTTTTATGTTTTTATAATTAATTATTTCTATTAGAAATTTTATTATTATTTTAATCAATTTATATTATTATTTAATGTATTATTTTTTATGTTTCACTAATTAATTAATTTTATTACGATTGTTTTTATGTTTGTATAACTAATTATTTTATTGTTTGAATTAATTGAATAGGTGTATAATGGCTTCCATTGGTCGTCCTAAAAAGGATAAAAACAATCATCAATTTTTGAGGCATTTGGTATCAGTCAACAGTCGAATCAACCATGCCTTTTTCAAAATGATGTTGATGCTCATTCATATGAAGAACGCGATTCATATAGCAATGAGATTCTTGAGGAGGAGCACACACCAAAGAGATGTAAAAGATCATTTAAATCAAAATGGAAGACACGATTTCCTTGGGCTTATGCAATAAAAGATTCTAATGGTGTTGAAAAGATAAAATGTTCTTTGTGTGTTAAATACAAAAGAGAAACTCCATTTGCTAAAGATGGTAGTACCACTCTTCAAATTGGTGGTCTAAATGCCCATGCCAAATCAGAGGCTCATAAATTTTCTTTGCAACTTTTGGAGGGTGAAACAAAGAAATGCAGTACTCCAATTACAAAACATGTAGAACTAATGGTAGATGCTGAGAAGGAAAGAATTATATCAGTGATTGAGAATATATATTTTGTTGCCATACATGATTTACCATTAGAAGTTTATAAGTCAATTTGTGACTTAAATAGGTATAAAGGTACCCCAAATAATACGCCTTTAACAGATGAATACTCAGCATATACCAACACAACATCTGGAAAAGAGTTTCTACAAGCTGCTAAAGAAGTATATTGGAAAAAGGTTAAAAGATGAGATTCACCATAGTCCATTTTACTCAATTTTACTTGATGAAAGTACAGATAGAACTATGGAGCAACATTTGATTGTCTGTATTACATATTTGACAAATGGAGGAAGAGGGAGTTGTGTGACAAAATTTGTATGTTTGCTTCAAATTAAGGGTGGAACAACTCAGTCTATGTATGATGCAGTAACAACTCTTTTAGCAGAGATAAATCTATCCTTGATGAAATTAGTTGGATTTGGATTTGATGGGGCTTTTGCAATGAGGGGTACACATGAAGGTTTATCTACTAAAATTCGTCGAAATGCTCCTCATTTATTAGATATACATTGCATAGCTCATCGAGAAGCATTAGCAGCAAATGATGCTTCTTCTCATTTTCTAGAGTTACAATTTATAGATAAATTTGCAAATAAAGTTTATTCTTGGCTTGAAAAATCTTCAAAAAGACATGGAGAACTAAAAGAACTAATGGAAACATTTCAAATCACCAGATTAGAGGTGTTGCAAATTCATCAAATCAGGTGGTTGTCTAGAGGAAAGGTCATGGAAAGACTCGTCAAGCTCATGCCTTCTTTGTTGAAAGATTGGGAGCTAGGAGAGAAAATAATGTATGATTTGGCAACAATATTTCAAGTGCAATTTTGCATCAACTTACTTGCAGATGTGCTTATTGAGTTAAATAAGTTGAATCAAAAGTTTCAAGAAGATCATGTGGATATTACTTCTATTGGAACTACTTTAGATATTACAATTAACATGCTCCGTAAGCGGTTTTTAGGAAGCATATTTGGAGCAGGTGCAGTGCACAAATCATGTTTATTAAGTACAGCACAAAAATGAACTCTTGAGTTTTCAGAGAATGCATGTATGGTACATGTACGTCCATTGAAGTTTGAGAGTTGTCCCAATACACATAGGTCAGGGACACTAGATGATTGCATTATTTTGGGAAAAAACTTTGTAACCAAGGTGATTGATTCTCTAAATATGAGGTTTATGGATTTACCTATATTTAATGCTGCCAAGTTTTTCAGTCCTTGTCATTATTATGAGGAGATGGATGATAGAGATGCTCAAACAAGAAGATGGTTGACATGTTTATCAGAAAAATTTGGTGTTGGAGATTCACCCATTGTGGATATTGCTAGATGTTTGGGTGAAATGGATGAGTTTATTTACACTATTTATAAATCATACCCAAAAAAGAATATTTTTGGAGCATGGGATCTATGTGGAGGTGAACCTGAATGGTTTGAAGGTTTTCCATGTCAAATGCAGTTATGGAAAACTATTCTTGTTATTCCAGCTAGTACAACAATATGTGAAAGAGGATTTTCAAAATTAAAATAGAATAAAAAATGAGGATAGATCAAGACTTTCTTTTGAAACATTAGATATGTTAATGTTTCTCTCTCTTAGTGCACCTCATGCTCTAAATGCTATTTATGATGTATGGAAACTAATGAAAGCCCGAAAAACTCTTCCTCTGGACAAATAACTTCATCTCTCCCATGATGCAAATTTGATGATTTTGAAGAATAAAGGGAACTAAGTTCTTGATTGATATTTTTAGAATTGTGTACATTTGTGTAAAATAGTAGTTTTGTGGATAAATTTGATTTAAAAAAACTTTTTTAATTTATAGTTTAATTGAAATTACAAAATTTTCATTAGCTATTTTTTAACATTATTAAAATTTGAAAGTATAAATATTTACTAGGCATTTTTTATGAAATGTATAATTAATTTTTTTTCAATTAAAGTATAATTATTTTTACAAATTTTCAAAGTTGAAGGATTTGGTAGATATATACCCTTCAATATGAAATTAAAAGAAGCCCTTCAAATTTGATCATACCATAAGAGATCTAACCAGGTTTCGAGCCCCTACAAGGTTTCACTAGACACCCCAAAATTGGTCTACAAGAAAAGAAACAAGAGACCATCTCCCCGTGAACCCTGGTCACAAGGAGAAAAAGTGAAAGGGAGCAAGGAGCAAAAAAAACGGCCAGGAACAAAACGTGGAGAGCAGAAAAACAACCCCAAAGCCAACAAGGAAAGCTCCGCCATAGTCGGTCGAATTCCTGGTTCACTACTCCATCGAAAATGGATGCGGGGTGATCTCGTGCTTCGTAACCGACACCAAGATAGAAGCGAGTTAAGCAGCGTAGACTTTATGGTGTCGTTTGGTGGATGGAATTGAAGGAATATATATTTTTATGAAACTTTACATTCATACATACAATTATGATAATTATTCACTTTCATTTTCATTTTCAATTTTATTTTTATTTTAATAATAGCTAATTTCAAAAAATAATTTCTCTCTAATACTAAATTTTTTTCTTGGAATAAATAATTGATTTCTTTTTATCAGAAAAAAACTATACTCTTGCTATTCACAAGGAATCAAAAAGTACATCATCAGTTCGATTAGTCTGAAAAAGTTGACCACTCATACAACCGAGCTTAGCAACAAAACAACCATCACATGTGCAAAACATATAGCAATACATATGCTAGTATTCAAAAACAAAAAATGACAAACAATAAAACATCCAAAAGAAGACCAATCCTCCTAGTTATAACAAAAATAATTTATGGAACCACTATTCTCTAGAGCATTATCAACAAATTCCTCCCAATAGAGAATTCCTTCATCATCTTCAAGAGCCTCTTTCGACAAAGTATTAACTTCCAAATCTAGTTCTCAATATATTTGGACTATACAATCCTATTATCCACTAACAAATATCATCAAGATTCAATTTCTTATCTTCAAATATAATGAAATTTCAGGCTTTCCATAATCCCCATGATATGAAAGTTGGTAATGTATAGTGCTCTATACAATTATGATACCATTGAAGGAAACTAATTTCAAATGAATGACATCCCCAAGATTGTGATTATTAAGGGAAGTACACACAATATTCCATACAAGTTTTGAGAACTAGAAGTTGACAAAAAAATGTTCAACTTATTCAAAGCCATCTCTTCATAAAACACACATATTTGGCCCAATCCAACCTCTATGTGTAATAAATATCCCAAGTCTTCAAGCAATTTTCAAAGGACAGCCATAAAAAACATTTGATTTTCATTGGTACATGCCATCTCCACAATTTTTTGTACCATTGATCTATATGGATATCGATGGCCACCCACCTATTCCACTGGTTCAAAACAAATGTCCATTTTGACAATTTTCTAGTAATTTTTCTATGGTTTTTCAAGTCCCAAATTTCTGGGGCCGTTTTGAGGCCCTAAACAATGTTTTCCGATGATTCAGGGGTCCAAATGGTTGTCAATGGCATTCATTTGGTATTGATCAAAATATGTAAAACTCGAATAGACCTTTCCAACAGGTTATCGAACGCCCCAAACAGAGATTATATGCAAAATTTATGACCCCAAGAAGTTGACTATTCAACTAACCACCTTGGGGCCGCAAACTTTATGACGATTCATCTTCTAGGGTTACATTTTGGACGTTTAGGGTTCTCTCTCTTGTGCTTATTTTAAATAGGCCCTTTTGGCCTCATTTTGTATTCATCTTGGCATGGATGAGTGTAGTAGCCACATCTCTTCTCAGAGATAGCTCTCATCGTTATGTCTGTTATATTTATAGTCTATTATATTTTCACCATTTAATAGAGTATGTGTTTACTGTATCATTGTGTTATTTACAATATATTTGTGTTTATGGTTCTATATTTGTTCTTTCATTTCGTTCTCATATAAATCAGGATCAACCCCCATTTGGGGACAATGTAAGTATGTTCTTGAGCTATCACCGCATAAGCAATATTTGCCGAAATATGACCTTTAGCAGCATTGAAATACCAAAAGAGCTTATCATCACATGTATATATCCTGATACCTGTAGACTTAAGATGAAAAACATAGTTATCCCATTCCTCAACTCAGCAGTTCCCCAATCCATGATCTGTGGCAGAAATCCAATAAGACTCAGAATGACGGAGACAGGTTGGTTTTTTAATGTGTTCCAAAATGAAAAAACCAAGTTCTGGAAGATAATCTAGTAAATATGGAGAGAGCTTATAATTCACTGCCATCCCAATAATTAGATCAATCCCTACCAAAAAGTTTGATCTCGATCCAACCTTCCAAGATAGGCTTCTTCCCAACCATGGGTGAGCTTTGATAAATCCGTACCAAAATTTAGAAGTATTCCTAGTGTTTTTTACTAGCATTTCAAAAGGTTCCATGTAATGTATTTTCCATGGAGAACTTCACTCCATAGTCCCCTGCCAGATAGTCCTCTCCAAAGGCTCTTCAAACATAGAGCATTGCTAAACTAGTAGATATTCTTTATATCCCAACCACCCCAATGTTTTGGCTTAAACAACCTTTACCAGCTAGCCATGTGTAACTTCCCCCCATTTACATTCCCTAACCATATAAAATTGAACATGAGCCTGTGTATCATTCTAAGAATAGTCTTTGGAACCTGCTCCAATGAGAACCAATAAATATGAATACCAACCAACATAGTTTTAGAAGAGTTAACCTGCCTCCCAATGATAACAACTTGAAAGTTCAAGGTCCCATACTCTTTTCAAAATTTTCAACTAACCATAACCAATTCTTTGATCTTGTATCCAACTGATTTTAAGTAGTAACCCAAATAATTGAAACCTTCCACCATATCCAAATCTTTGTATGACATAAAAGTTGAAATCTAATTCATCAAATCCTTGTCAATCTTATGTTTATAAAAACATTATTTTGATATTCTTACCTCCATCCTTGAGGGTGCACAAAATATGTTATTAATCTCAATAAAATAATTCCATTCTTCCATTGAACCATTACCAAACAAAATTAAATCATTTACAAATATTAAATGCGTAATGAAAACATACATTGATAATTTTATTCTTTTTAATTTCCCTTCAGACTTAGTGTAACACCCCGGTTTTGACCCCGTTTGCATTAAATATATATGATGTAAATATTTTAATTAATCATGGTGTGGAGCTAAAGGCAAAAGCCCCACCATTGATTTATCGTTTTTTGTTTCAGCGATTAAAATCGATGCTGATGGTATTTTGTGCTAACCGACACATTATAATTTTGGACATCATGTGAATGTGCAATTTAATTAAATACCCACAACTAGCTATGTCAATGCAACATTAAAAGAGATGGGGGCATGATTTCCTAAGGATAAGGGGGGGGATAATTAACCTTTGGGGCCAATGGCAAAAAGCCAAATGTCAATGAAAGGACCCATGAAACTGTCAACCACTTTTCTTGTCTCAATTACCAATCATTTAATTTTTCCAGAAATTGGTTGAAGTAGTTATTGCATGGGATAGGCAAGGTATGGAAGTCAGAAATTTGAACTTGGGGAAAATCCATTTCTTGGGAAAAACGTTTTTGACTTTTGGGGCAAGTTAACACCCAAAATGCATGCCCATTGGGCCATACATCCACATTCTTCTTCTCCTCATGCAGTGGAATATTGGGGGCTGTTTTACCTTCACGTTTTTGGCCTGTGTGTGTTCACCTTCACGATTTTGGGCTCTTGGGTGTTTCTCTCACCATCATTCATCCACGATTGGAGCTCTCTCTAATGGCTGGAAATTCCTGTGTGTGGAAGTCACATTGTTGGGTTTGCTGTGTGTGTTGTCCCTGACGTGGGTAGTTGTTTCTTCCTTTTCCTCAGGATGAGGAATTTGTTTTTGTAATGATTTGTGGTTGGGTCTCTTCCCCCACGATTTTTGCTGCATTTCCCCATCATCTTCCAAGATGGGATTCGTTTTGGTAATGTCCAGTGGATTGAGGAAGAGACCACATTCTCTTGGGTGTTTTTGAGTTTTGTTTTTGGCCACGTTAGGGCCAAAACATCCCTAGGATACAAATTGCTGTTAGTGGGTTGTTTCACCTACCTTGGCAATTCATTCTGTTGTCGAACTTTTTTTCCTCAACCCATAATTTTGTATTTTGTTGTGTATGCATTTGTGCTTTGGTCTGAAGATGCATTGTGCTGTGTGGAGCATTCCTGTGTTGTCTTGGATGAGTAATTCCAAGAATCCACATGTTAGTAGGATGACTGTGTTTAGATGTGGTTATTGGCTTGACAATAGGTGTTTGGCCTTGCTGTGTGTAAGTCTGTGTCCCCTAGATCCTTGTGGAGATCATGCCCAGCTCGGGGGTGGCAGTGGTGCTGAGAGAGTAAGGAGCACACTGGCCTATGGTTGGGTGGAATGTTGCAGCGACAAATCTAGTTGTGGGGAATCTTCTTCTCAAGATAAGTATTCTTGTATTTAACACTGGAATTGTATTTTCTTTGTAAATTGTCATGAACATGTTAAAGCTTGAATGTGTATGCTTCCGCTGTAGATTTCGTATCTTATATATTTGTGTATATTTTTACAGGGTTTTAATGTAGGATTTTTTTTTTAATATGAAGATAATAAGTTTTATTATAATTTTTCTTTTTTCTCAAGGAAAATACAACTTTATATTAAATAAAGTTGTGTTTAAATGACAGCCATAGCAAAAAGCATTTGCAAAAAAGAACCAAGAAAGCATCAAGAAAACACAATACTGATCAAAAGAGTAACTCAAAACATCAGTCATTGCTTAATCTCAAAGCTATTCTTTCCCAAAAAGGAGAGAATATCATCTCTCATATTCTATCCAAACCTAAATAGCCATAAAATCCAAAATAGTGCTCGGACAGTCATAATCAACAATAAACACCAAACATAAAGGTCTTAAAAATAGCTCAAAACCCCTTCATTTATCAAGGAATCATAAGAACACCAAACATAAAGGTCTTAAAAACAACTCAAAACCCCTTCATTTATCAAGGAATCATAAGTAATATTTCCAGAAGATCGATCCATGAGGCACTCCAATAGCCTATTTAAATAATGTGTTTGCGCAATGGTGAGTGGAGGACAGATCGAGCAGCCCACCAGATCCAATGATAGAGAACACTAGACACTAATGATCATTAAGAGCCGAGTCAATGATAACTTTTGAATCCCCCATAATACGTTGAAGGCATATCCCACAGTGTTTCATAAGTGAGAACAACCATCATTTTAATTTGTTCTTGTTAGTAAAAGGGTAATTTTTTTATTCAAGTGAAATTAGAGGTTAACCATTTTAAAACTCTTTTGTTGAAGTGTTTACATGTAGTGTTTTTTCACAATTAAGTTTATTTGAACATCCCCCTATGAACATCACCCAAAGAAATGAGTGCCAAATAGACTATTCAAAATCATGAAAAAAAATCACTTATAAGTAATTCTCAATTAATATTAATATTAGTCATAATGACTTATTTTATGCATATAATCTCAAAATTGACATCAAGATAGCTCACCTTATCATATAAAGACAATTCATAATGACCTTATACACTTGACTTTTGTGCACTCACATCTATGATGAGCTCACCTCTTAGCATTTGAAAAATAGACAACTCACATTTAAAAAAAATAAATACAAAAAATGTAGATTAATAATTAAAATTACTAATATATATTAAATTAGGCAAACATAAATACAATTATTAAATATCACGTTCATTTGCTTAAATTTGGGCTAATTCAAGTTCAGATCTATATAGAGAAAGACCAAAACACTTCTGAAGCCCAAAATCAATTGAATAAAAAATGCATTTTAGAATAAAAAAATGTACTTTTAAAATACTAGTTTTAGAAAGGCTAATTTGAGAACTTATCCATTTGAGAACTCATCTATATCCACATGTTGGTAGTATAATATTTTGTAAAACAAAAAATAAATTAATAATAACAATGTTGGAATTTTATGAGTACTTGTTGAGATTCCACATAAGACCTAGAGAATTAGGTTTAGGTATTTCGCATAGAGTAATTAGATGCACCTCCAACCATGTGTCATACATGACGTTAATAAATTAAATAAAAAGAAAAGTCACCCACTATAATAAAATAAACCATCATAAATCCTTTTCCCTCAACACTTACATTTAATTGGATTTATATTGATTTCTAAGTAAATCTAGATATGAAATATTTTAAACAAATAGTTGTTAATATATTAAATTTAATTAATGGAAAACATTTTCCTACATAAAATAAGATCTTTTTAAATATTATCATTACAAAAGATTAAATCAAAATCATTATGTATATATATATTTCCTCAAACATTTATAACCCCGAAAATGATACAACATCATATGTAAAAAAAAAATGCAAAATAAAATACCAATATCATTATCCAACACACACAAAATAAAATAGATTAACACATTTGTAACCATGGAAATTATGACCTTAGATAATCTTAAAACAATATTTAATAAACATGCCTATACAGATAACCAAATCGAATGAGCTCTACCTATTGCACTAGAAATGAACGTAGAGAATGCCAAAATGATGAAATAAAAAGGTTAAGAGACCATTTACAATATATTAAAGGAACACCTAACCGAATTAGAGATATGGTGGACTTGACAAAAGATTTTATGGATCCTTTTAACTTTTTCTTATGTGGAAAACCAACTAAGCATTATAAGTAAGGTTGAAAACACACTTCAGACTTCATACATAATAAAACCTTGAGAAATAAGTGCTCAATTGATCTTCATGTCTATATTTAGAAAAAACTAAATTGATTGTAAAAAAATCACTACTTGAAGAAATGTGTATGTGATAAGCTTTGAAAATGAGTGATGTTTAAATAAATATAAACTTAAGTAAATAAACATGTTTTGAAAATTTATTAACAAAAGTCAAACTACATAATTTCATCTATATATATTTTGTTGTAAAGAAAATTAATGTAAAATAAACCAGATTAATCTAAATAATTGTTAAATCAACTATACTTATCAAATAAACAACCATTTAACTAAACAAATAATTATAAATAAAGAAATGTCACTTTCTCTTCCCATTTTAGACAATGAGACCATCCTAATGAATTACGCAAAATTCTAAAATGCCAAAAACAAGTAGTTCTATTTAAATCTATATAACTTACCCATAAAAGAATGATTAAATTGAAAAGTTACATATTCCTATGATATGGATCTCTACATTTATCTAAAAGACGAAATGCCAAAGACAAGTGAGTTCCCCTTAAATCTATTTTTTTTTTCAGAGGAAAAAATACCAGCCTTTGTTATCCATAGGAATCAAAAGACATATTATATATATACTATCTTCTTGACATTGAGGTCCAAATCAGCACATAGACATATAATGGACATGCCTGCAAAAGCATCCAGCCAACAGAGGGAACAAAAGTCTGATCATAGCAGAGTTTTCTCATCATCCCTGAAATCTCAGGTCAAAATATGCTGTAAAATCGAAGGTGATCCACAAACATACAATCCAGAGCAAAACCTGCTCGCTGATAAGTCTCATACATGACAGACAATGAAGAATAAATCAAATGCTATAACTTCAAACGCTGAAAAAAACAAAATGGGATTCAGCAGCTAAAAAAGAACAAATTGGCCATGTTCTATGACCATCCCATCCAATGATTCAGAGAAATATCCATATCCCAAATCCAATTTCAGAGCTTGCTTGAAAAGGCCATCAGCCAGCATGTTATGCTCTCGGAAGATATGCTTGAAGATCACCAGAGAGGCAAGTTGAAGCATATTTTTACCCAGAGTTACATAATCCAATCATAGGGATCTCTTTATTTATCTCAATAAGGTTTTTGGAATTAGGTGTCACTTTATTCTAAAGGGTAACGTTAGCACTCGAAAATCTACAACGCCAATTTTGTGATTCTTTGATGGGCTTTAATGTTTGTATTATTATCCTGCCAACTTTGTGATTCTGTGATTGGGTTCACATTATGTGAACGAGTGATTCTGTGAAGTATCTTGGATTGTGTAATTATTAATTTTTAAAAATAATATATATAAATTTTTATTTTTAATATTTTTTGTTTTTTTAATATTATTTTATTATTTTATTCAATTTTTTATATATTTTTATTTATGTATTTTTTTAGTATTTCATTTTTTATAATATATTAAATTGTCACTTTGAAAAGCTAAGTGTTAAACTAGATATTTTCTTATATTCTTTTAATGCAACAAGTTTAACTGGAAAATAACATCATGATTAGTGCTCACTTTAACGTCATAATTAGAGCTAAGTTTAGCATAAGAATTTGTGTCAAGATTAACACCAAATTTAGTGCAAAATTTAGTGCCTAATTTAACACCAATTCTTTGTAAAAAAAATTTACGGTAATAGAAATATAAGCCTTAAAAATAAATAAAAATTAAAATTAAAAAACGAAAAAATAATAAGGAAATGATGGGATTTGAACCTATATCATTTTCCAAAAAGAAAGAGCCAAACTTGAGCTTGTTAGAATAATCAACCCATAGTTACCTACCTTGGACATTAATTAAATCATTTTTGTCTTATTACCTAGTCTCCTAGATTCCACTCTATGCTAGTTGCCTTCTACATGTCCTAGAAGTCAACACATGCCAAAACTGAGTCATGGAGTGCTTGGGAAACTTCCTGGAAACCCATTTTAGCATGTCTGCTTTATTCCAGATCATCCAAAGTGCATATCTGTTTTTTCTGAAAAGCTGCCTGTTTTATTGAGAATTAAGGCAAAAGGAAAAGCTAGACTAGGTGTAGTTGACTTGTTTTTTACCCACATCCTCCTCCCTCATTTTCTCCTAATAAAAGCATGTATGAGTTGTCTTTCCATCTCTCATTAGCTTGCCTACTTGACTTAGCCAATTCGTGAGCATCTTGGTGGATTTGGAAACTGCTTTATGCACCTATGGGGGATTTGACTAGATTTAGTAAGCCTACTTTTTGACCTTTTCAAATGGAATCCTTATGCATTCTAATCTCTCATGTAATTACATATTGCAGCAGCCTATTACTTCACAAGGTTGGCTATTGTACACTTATTCAATATAGATTAATGTTATGCTCCAATTTCAGTCTCCTTTGATGTTAATTTTGCATGTTTGATTAGCAATTTTGTGAGTGTAATTGTTCTATCTCTTGGGTTCAATTTCCACATGGTATCAGAACCTTTGTAGATCGATTTCTCTCCTTCCATATTGCTGTTGCAGGTTTAACATCTTGACTGGGAGCATATTCTGCTGACTGAAGGGCACAGTTTCTGAGCTATGGACCAATCTCAGAAGATCATCTTGACTCCATTCAATTTCTTTGAGTGGAAAGTTGAGACGGAGATATTGTTGAGAGCGAAAGGTCTCTACCGGGTTACTATGGAAACTGAGGCAGAGCCCAATGCAGCTGTAGAGAAAATCAAATGGCACAACAAGAGGGATGAGGCCTATGGTCTTTTGTGTCTAAGCATTTCAAGAGACCTCCTCTTCCATCTTAATGGATTGACATCACCGAATGAAGTGTGGGAGAAGCTTGTAGAGCTTTTTGGTAAGACATATGAGATGAGAGGATATCGAATCGAGAATGAGTTGATCTCCTTGAGTCCTAGTAGCTTCGAATCCTTGCAACTCTATTTTTCCAATTTTAAAGCCCTTGTTTTGCAGCTAAAACAGTGTGGGATCGAAAAGAAGGAAGAGAAACTAGTTTTGGCCATACTCTCGAAGCTTGGCCCTGATTATTTAGTGTTTGTTTCGACCTTCCATGCCACCAAGTTGACAGCTCGAGCCTGGAAGATGCCTAAGCTTGCAGAGTTCATGGAATCCCTCACACAAGAACAAGATAAGTTGGTGATGATGGGCACCATCAAACCTTCCAAAGACCAAGCTTTGGTTACTGGAGATTCAAGGGTGGATTCAAAAAGCAAGAAAAAAGCTAAAAAGCCACCTGAGCAAAAGAGAGAGAAAAACAAGTCTCATGAGGAGCCCCAAGGTTCCAAGAAGAACTTTCAGAAGAAGAAGAACAAAGGAGAAATGAGCAAGTATGCATACTGCAGTAAGGGCTATCATCCTGAGAGCTCTTGTATGAAGAATCAAATTGACATGTTGACCCAACTCCTGGAGAAGAATAACATCTCCCTTCCTGATTGCTCAAAGAAGAGGGAAGGAGGATTAAATTCAGAGGACAGAGAGAGAGTACATACCTTGGTTGTTGGTACATCAAGCTCACCTCGCTTCATCATAGACTCTGGAGCTTCTAGACATATGGTTTTGACAAAAGAGGCATTCTCCTCTCTTGACATGTCGAAAGGTTGACCAATAGTTTTGGGAGATGACTCTCTCACTGACAGTTTGTGGAAAGGAAGGATTCATCTTGACCATGGTAAGTTCAATAATGTGTTGTATGTTCCAGGTCTTGCCTCTAATCTCTTATCAGTGTATCAGATGACTCACACTCGGTCTCCAAAGAAGGTCATCTTCTCCCTTGATGATGTTGAAATCACTGAGATTTCGAATGGTAAAGTCATAGCAAAAGGTGTTGTTGATCACACTTCGAAGGTATACATGTTTTCCCATTTTCTACCCTACTCAAACCCCTCTGCTCTTCTGATTCATGCTAATGAGACAAGCAAGCTTTGGCATGAAAGATTTGGCCATCTTAACTACAAGTATCTTTCTGATTTGAGTGAAAAGGATACGGTCATAGGGTTACCAAAGATCAAGTTTTCCAAGGGAGTTTGTCAAGGTTGTATCCCAGGAAAACACCCAGAGCACAAATTTGAGAGAGCTAGTCATGAGAGAACCTCTGCACCACTTGAGTTGATCCACAATGACATTGCTGGTCCATTTCCTCATATGTCCATGAGTCAAGCCAAATATGCATTGACCTTCATAGATGACTTTTCTAGGTATTGTTGGGTTTACTTCCTAAAGCATAAGTCTAAAGTTTTTGACCTCTTCAAAGTATTTAAAGCCTTGGTTGAAAACCAGTCTGGGAAAAAACTCAAGATCCTCAGATTTGATAATGGTGGTGAGTATGTCAAGTCTGAGTTCCTTCAGTATTGTAAATATGTAGGTATTCAGATGTAGCATTCAATCCCTTACACACCACAGCAAAATGGTGTTCCTGAGAGAAAGAACAGGTCACTGAAGGAGATGGCAACCTGCATGATGGAGGCTAAGATTTTGCCACCAAAGTTTTGAGCCAAGGCTATAAACTGTGCATCCTACATCCATAATAGGGTGCCTCATAAGTAGCTTGATGGTATGACTCCTTTCGAAGCTTGGAGTGGGCACAAGCCATATGTGACCCATTCCAGAATTTTTGGCTCAAAGGCTTGGGCTAGAATTCCAACTGAAAAGAGAAAGGCTTTGCAGCCCCAAAGCCAAGAGTGCCTATTTGTTGGGTATTCTGAAGATTCAAAAGGGTACAAGCTGATCAACTTGAGCACTAACAAAGCTTTCATTGAAAGAAGTGTTCAGTTCCAAGAAGAGCCTTTAGTAGCAGTTGAAGTTGGAGAGTCTTCTTCACCACTAGATCCATTGATTATAAGTGGAGAGACTAATGAGTTTGTTGATTCTGATATGTCTGATAATGATGATTTGATTGCAGATCCTGACAGTCCTACAAGACCAAAATGGGCAGCAAAGACCATTCATGCAGCTGGGGAACTAGCTGGAAATCCTAGTTACACTAGGAGGACTAGATCTCAGTTTGAGAGTGCCCTTTGTATGAAAGATCCTTTATTTGATGAGAAGTGTTATCTGATGGTTGAATCAAATCCACAGACATATGAAGATGTAGCACATGATCCAAGATGGCAAACAACCATGAAAGAAGAATTCAGCTTGCTCCAGAAGAACAACACTTAGGAACTGGTTGATCTTCCCCTAGGAAGGAAGCTAGTTCAATGTAAGTGGGTTTTCAAGACTAAGTTTGTTGCTGATGGTTCACCTTTCAAATATAAGGCAATATTGGAAGCCAAGGGATACTCACAAGTACATGGTATTGACTACAATGAAACCTTTGCACCAGTGGCAAAGATTGACTCCATAAGGCTAGCTTTAGCCATTGCAGCTTCGAAGCAGTGGGAGGTACATCACATGGATGTGAAGTGTGCTTTTCTAAATGGAGATCTCACTGAAGAGATTTACATGCAGCAACCTGAAGGGTTTGTTTCTAATCCATCTTTAGTGTGCAGGTTAAAGAAATCATTGTATGGGCTCAAGCAAGCCTCGAGGGCTTGGTATGCCAAGATTGATGGCTTTTTGCTGTCATTGAGTTTTGTTCGATGCAAGTCTGATCCTAATGTCTATTTGAAGCTGATTCATGGTTCTTTGATGATTATTGTCTTGTATGTGGATGACCTTTTGATTATAGGAATTTCAAAGAAAGAGATTGCCTCCTTGAAGGATGCAATGAACCATGCATTTTCTATGACAGATTTGGGAATGTTGAGCCAATTTTTGGGTCTCGAAATTGCTCAATCCCAACATGGAATCAAAGTACATCAGTCCAAGTATGACTTAGATTTGTTAAACAAGTTCAACATGAAAGATTGCAAGCCAAGCAAGACTCCTTTCCTTTCAGGAGTTAAGCTTAAAGAAGCAGGTTCTTCTCCTATGGTAAATAATACACTGTATAGGCAGTTGATTGGATGTTTGCTTTATCTTACACACACTCGACCTGATCTATCTTATGCAGTTAGTGTGGATTCAAGATACATGGACCAGCCTCATGAGATCCACTGGAGGGAAGCCAAAAGGATCCTAAACTTTGTTCAAGGAACAAGAACTCATGGGATCTTCTACAAAGCAAAATCTGATATTGATTTGATTGGGTTTACTGACAGTGATTGGGAAGGTGAAAACACAGATCGAGAGTCAACATCAAGATATGTGTTCATGCTTGCAGAAGGACCAATCAACTGATCAAGCAAGAAGCAGAGTGCCATATCACTCTCATCTATAGAAGCAAAGTATAGAGGAGTTGTAAATGCAACAACTCAATGTTTGTGGTTGCAAGGAATACTTGGAGAATGTTGCTTCGAATCAGAGTTTTCAACTATTATCTACTGTGATAATGAGAGCACCATTCGAATCTGCAATGATCCAGTTCAGAGACAGCGAACCAAGCACATTGAGATCCACATGCACTACATCAGACAGCTTGTGCATGATGGTACCATTCATCTACTCTTCTGTGCATGTTTAGAACAAGTAGCAAACATCTTCACCATATTTTTTTGTGAGAAAACATTCAACAATCTCAAATCACTACTGGGAATTGCTGATCATGCTGTGAAGCATGATTGATGACAAGATTTCCAAATTTGGTTTTCCTGTCCATGTTTAAGGGAGGATTTTTCTAGTGGGTTTTTGCCTCTTTCCTTGGTTGTATGGATAAGCAATATGTAAAGGGTGATTAAGCCCTGTTGGTAGGCCCTATAGTTTTA
>LPNX010319295.1:0-62598 GCA_001517045.1 Pseudotsuga menziesii | reverse complement strand
TATGGGGATCACATGGTCAGTCTCATAAATATCATCTTGCTAGCTGGTCAGCCTTATCACTGCCAAAGAAATATAAGGGCTGGGGAATTAAAAATTTACACTGGATTAGTATTTCTCTCCGACTTAAGACTTTTTGGAGAGTTCTTTTCAGTGATGGTCTTTGGCATCGGGTCATTATCTCAAAATATTTGAAGCTGTCTTCTGTCACTTCTTGGATTAGAGAGAAAAATTTCTGTACGAGGGGTGTTTCGGTTATATGGAGGGGGTTTATCCAAACCCTTCCTTGGATGGGACGGCACCTTACATGGCTCGTGGGAAATGGCAATGACATTCTGATTGGTTATGACCCTGTGATTGGTAACTCTGAGTCATTTACCTTTCCTGATGAACTTAAATCGTATCTGGAGGATCTGGGTATAACCTCTCTGGCACTGGCACACAATATATTATCTGATGCTCAACATTACTGGTATACTGCCGATGATCTCTATCTTGATGGTGAATGGAAAATATATGGAATGCATATATTAGATGTCTAGACCTGAATGGCATCAGACTTACAAATGCACCTGATTCTCTGATCTGGAATTATGATAAGAATAAGGGATTGGTTACGGCTGAAAAAGTTTATGAATATATTATCAATTCCATCCAGCCTGACCTGGGCAGCAGACTTTATGATACTCTTTGGACATATCGTCTCCCAAGGAAGATTGGTTGCTTCACATGGCTGGCTATAAATAATAAAATACTGACTTGGGACAATTTACAAAAGAAGGGCAAAATCGGCCCTGGCATTTGCTCCATGTGTTGTGCTTTCGATGAGTCTGTTCATCATATTTTTATTTGTTGCCCGATATGGAGAGATATATTGGGGGCTGTATGTGAACAATTACAGATTAGCATTCCCACAGCTATAGAATCTATTTTGGCTTTCTTTGAGCATTGGGCTTCATTATACCATTGCAGTACAGCACACTTTTACATTCCTCACCTCGCGATTTGGTCTGTTTGGAAGGCCCGCAATCGTGCGATCTTTGAGGATATCAGGGTTAATATATGGGCTGTGGTGCAGTGGATTGTTAATGCATTCCATGTCATTACCTCACAGTCAGTCACTAATGGTAGGAAAAAGAAATCTGACAGAAGGATTGGGCATAAACCACATATGATATATCCATGTGGGTATTTTGATGGAGCTGTGAATTCTACTACAGCTGGCATTGGATACTGTATCTACCTCAATGAGAATCATCGTTTTAAATTTGCGCTGGGGGTTGGAAGGGGGTCTAATACTAAAGCAGAACTTCTTGGACTCTGGGCATTTCTGCACACATCCCAAATGATGGGTTTACCATTGACCCGCATTTTTGGTGACTCACAGGTCATTATAAACTGGGCAAATGGTATAGTTTCTCTTTCCCCACCAGAGCTCTTTCACTGGTGTAGGGAATCACTTCAGCTTCTTGAAAGCTTTACTGATCTCTCCATCATTCACATTTATCGGGAATACAATGGGATTGCAGACTGTCTTTCCAAACAAGCACTCATGTATTCCCCTGGTTTTGGATATTATTTTGAATTTTGGAGCAACATTTTGGTCCATAGTGACACATATCAGCTTTTCTGAGTGTAGATTGGGTTTAATCCCAGCTTATCTGATATACACCATAGATTTAACTGAGTGCTCCTTTGGACTGCAGTACTGGTCCCATGTCTCCTGATAGATGGGAATGATGATGGTTGATCTTCATTATGATGAGGCAGATTACTGATGGGACACTTGTCTTTTTATCCCCTTCCCCCCAGTTGCTATTCGACATGATTCGCACTATATGATGTATATCTGGATGTTGTACCCCACTTATGGGAGGCTGTTAAAAGGCCCTTTGATTCTTAATAAAGAATATCAAGGACTGATTTTTTCCTCTTGAATTTTTTTTTAGGTTGTGTGATTAATATTTAGTTTGTTGTAGTCTATTTAATGTGGTTGTAGTAGGTTCGATGTTTGTTGGATCTCAAACTGTCTGAGATTTAATGGGTATCAAACCTGCTGCGGCTGCATTAAATGGTCTGCAATAGACTGAATATTGTTCATAGAGAAGTTGGGTGGTCGGTTGGGACTCGTAGTTAGAGTTGTTAGTTGGTGTCCTCTTTGTTGAGATTCAATTTTATTTACAAATAACTCAAATTATATTATACTAATAAACTAGCACACCCACATAGTTTGCAGTTGGATCAAGTGGATAGGGATCAAAGGGTTGAAAGATACTTATGGAATGGAAGAAAATTTGAAAATATTTTCTTACTCGTCATATTCTTCTAGTTAAACAGGTTCAAGTGTGAGTTATCCATGCCTAGCTACATGTTATCACTTACATTCTTCATGTTATCCATTATCAACTATCACTCATTTTTTATATTATTTTTCTTTTTATCTCACCTTTTTCTAGTTATCTTCCATGAAGTGTTGATTATACATTCATCAGCGATGAGTTATCCATGTTTGCTACCAGTTATCCATTCATTAGCTAGCTACCCGTTATTTTTTATATTCATTTTTTTATAATTGTTTATTTCGAATTTTGAACAACTACCATAAAATTAATCTGGACAATACACTTATCTCATCCTCGATACATAAAAACATATAGGTCGTAGTCCACCCCAAATCTCAAATAAAATAAATATTTCAATGCAAAAAGTAATATAAATTAGATATAATATTTTTTTTAAATAACAAAACTGAAATAATTAAATATAATGTTTTTTTTAAATAGCAAAAGTTAGATTATCGTGAATGGTATTTTTTTAAATGTAAGTTTAATTTATTGATGTGTGATAAGAAGTTATATAATTGGGCATAATATTTTTAAAGATGACAAAATTTATTTTGTTATTAATAATATTTTTTTAAAATGTGGCAAAATTTATGTTGTTATTAATAATATTTTTTTTAAATGCAAGTCTAATTCGTTGATGTTTAGTAAGAAGTTTGCTTTTGCTTGGCGTTTTTTGGCTTTTTAGGTTATGGACGGCAAGTAAACGAATTTTTAACCAATGTAAAATAGCTATAAATGCTATTCCAAAATTCTCATAATTAAATTTAAAACTATCAATTATATTAACATTTATATACTGTATAATATCTAATTAATAATATATAACGATGCAGCTTATATTTTTTTCGTAATTTTGATTGGATAATGGATCTCTTTATGGGAATGTTCTTGATTTATTGCTAAATTCATTGAATGAGATAAAAATGAGTTTTGTTTTTAAGAAGAAAGATCAGTTCCTTGATATTCAATTGAATCAAAGGTAACAAAATTAAAATCCATGATACTGGGTATCATAATAAGAAGCAGTAAATAACATCATTCACCATCCCTAACACATATCACCAACAAAGCCTACAGCCGCTACAACATAACGGGACAAAGGAGATCCCATCCTCCAATCAAAGAAATACTCTCTAAGCTAGTCTCTCAAACACAGTAAGTAGGCAGCACAACAAGATCCCTGAAAGCATATCTAAAGGAAGCACTTGGGGGAAAGAGGATACCCCCCGACACAAAGTAACAAAGGTACGAAAAAGACTGCTCATCCAGTGAGCAGAAATAGTAAGAGAAAGGATAACAAAATATCTATCATAGAAAGATGTTAAGCCATCGTCAAAACGAAACAAATCAAAAGAGACTTAAATTCCCATTTCCAATGATCTCTCCATCCAAGTACTCAATAAAGGAGAGATTTCCCATTTCCATGGTCAGTGCTTCCTTTGATAAACCATCAGCACTCGAGTTGCGCTCCCTATAAATGTGCTGGAAACTTATAGAGAGAAAGGAGGCCTTTACTTCATTTATGTGATCGCACCAGTGATCAAGGTCCACCATCGTAAGGCAAGCCATGGAATTTTCCAAGTTTATGATAACCTGGGAGTCCCCAAAGGATGAGAGAGAGAGGGGATGCCAATCAACACTGCAAAAGACATAAGATCCCATAGAGCTAGTAATTCATCCCTGGTATTCGTACTGATACCGCATCCCATCTTTACATGAAAAAAATGTGAGGAACTGATGAGGAGGACGAAACCTGCCTCTCCAAGTTTGTTATTGCTGCGCCATCGAAAAAGCCAAAGGGAAAGGTGAGAACGAGTGTAGGTCCAATATCCTGTTGTGCCACTTTTGTCCCCATAAACGGATAAGCATGAAAAAGATTCATGATCATGTAACATACAACGCCAACCATTTGTTCTTGATCATTAAATATACATAGGTTGTAGGCTTTCCATATACAGTAGATGTAAGAAATAGGCAAGTAGGGCATATAGTGAGCTTTCTCTGTCCAAATTTTTAAATTTTCCATCAAGAGAGTTCCTTCCAATTTATGACCAGCGAGAATCGGGAAGCAAGGGTCTCTCTAACTACCAGAGCGAAGGAGCAGGCAACAAAGAGGTGATCTACCGATTCAAGATTTGTTTTAAACATACAATAGCGACCAGGGTCAATCCACCCTTTATGGATTAGATTATCCCATGTACTGATACGATTTGCCACACGTAACCAACTAAAACACTTTAGTTTCATAGGTATAAACCAACTCCAGAGCTTGTTATATTTCCAACCAGGTAGTTTCTCTGAGAAAGAAAACACAACCAGGTCGTAAGCAAGTTGAGCATTCGCTTCACCATTGATGTTGTTATGCATCCAGAGAATACGATCTTTATGAGCCGAGATTTTAATACCACCATGGGATAGTCCTTCAATGTAACAGGACCACTCCTCCTTCCATGACCCTCCAAGTTCTAGATCCTCAACCGACAACCATTAAGATGGGGAGGAATGAGTGAAACCGAGTTTTCGGGTGTGACAGAGATTTGTGATGCCATAATATTTAAGATATTCACGAAGCTTGGAAGATAGAACAAAATTTGTCTTTAATCCTGCAATCAGATCAACCCAGTTTGATATCGGTACCATCGCCAACTCTCCAGCCCAGTTTGCAACTGATCCAAGGGAGAACACGAATGGAACCGTTCCAAATATGAGAGGTATTATGGATAGAGAAACTATGTTGGCGAAGCCAACACTCAATAGAAATATTTTTGAGATATTTTGCCTAAATGGCCAAGAACCAAAGACCATTGCTTCTAAGAATATTCCAAAGGCTTTTAAGTCTGAGCGATATACTAAATGGACTTAAAAAATTTTAAGTGAGAAGGGTTTGGAGAGACTTTTCCAATCAACAAGGTGCATCTTGCTTTTCCTTGGTGTACCTCCCCAAAGAAAGGAGAAAATACATTGTCTAAGCCTAGACAAAATGGACTTCGGAAGCTTCACAAGAGAGAACCAATATACCGATATCCTTGTCAAAACTGATCTGATCAGTATGATTCTGCCACCTAGGGATATAAATATTTAGGTCCAATGACCTATACAACTCTCGAATCTTTTTATAATCCATCTCCAATCCTTTGCTCCATAACCAGAGGTTTTAAGCCAGAATCCCATATATTTAAAACCTATGCCAATCGATTCCATCCTATAAAGAAGGACTGATTGGGTCTTGTTACAAACCACCACTTGCAAGTTGTTACTAAGGAAATAAGATTTCTCTATACTGATACACATCCCCAATGCACCACATAAGATATCCAAAATGTCCTTGTATGATTCCCATTCCTCTAGAGTACCTCATCCAAAAAGAACTACATCATCCACAAAGAGAAGGTGGGATAAAGTTGGGGTGGGGGAGATACAAATACCTTGAATTTTACCTATCCGCTTTGCAGCTCCAATAAGACATCTAAGCCCTTCGATGACGACAATAAGAGAAGGGGAGATAAGGGGCATCCTTGCCTGATTCCCCTCAAGGCATTAAAAAAACCAGAAGGGGAGCCATTAATCAAGACTGAGAAATTTGCAGATGTAACACATCCCATGATCCAATTTACAGTTTCCAAAGACATACCGATCTGAAGAAAGATTAGGCACAAGAAGGTCAAATTGACTCTATCGAAATCTTTGATGAGATCTAATTTTAGAACCAGAGCTTCCTAGTTTTTTTATTTTTATAGAGTGTAAGGTCTCCTGAGTAATGCCAATCGGTTCTTGGATTTTCCTGTTTTTCAAAAACCCAAATTGTTCCATAGAAATACCCCTTTCCAGGATGGGCTTAAGTTTGCTGGAGATGATATTTGAAATAATTTTATAAATAACACTACAGAGCAAGATAGGTTTGAAATACGAAAAGGATATGGGTTTATCACATTTGGGGACGAGGATCATAAAGGTAGAGTTTAAAGCTCTACTCACCCTTCCCTCTTTTTGGGACTACCCAACAACTTTCCAAAGGTCTTGCTTTACCAGATAAAAGAAATGAAGGAAAAATTCCACTGGCCAACCATCTAGTCCAGAACTTCGGTCCTATTTGAAACTTTTAAGAGCCTGTTCAATTTCCCCCGTCGTTGCCTCAGTATCCATGCTCTCTGAGTCTTCCATAGTAAGGAAAGATGTGAAATGTTTGATAACATTTAACTGATCAGAGATGAGAGCCTTTCCATCATCCAAGAACAATGAGGAAAAATATTATTTTCCCATAAACTTGAGCTGATCCAAGTTACTAACCACCTTTCCATCATCATCCATTAGGTCCCTGTTGCAGCTGCAAATTTTTTTTCCCAAAATTGAATTTTTTTTTGGGACCCTCCTTTAATTCATTTTTGCTCAGTTTTGGTTTTGCTTGATGTTTGAACAAAGATTACTTTCATGCGGGCAATGTTTTAATGTTTGAATTAATTTTTGCCTCACCCTTGGGAAGTGTTTTGGACTTTGAGTCGGGAGTCTAGTCGTCTGCACGTCTGCCGTTGCAGAAAGGAACCAGACATCAAGTCCGAAGTCAAGTGTATTTGGTCTCCGACGTATTCTTCTTTATCGGCGGACGGTTTTGAAATCCCGTCAGAGCCCTTCTCTATAAGTCTTCCACCGTTGCAGAAAAGGTTCTGCGAAGTTGTCCGAGAGTTGTTTCATCCTTTTCCTATCCCCGCCGTTTTGGCTCGCCGGTCCTTGGTTTTTTCAACTTTCGTCGTTGCGGCTCTAGAAGGCGCTATCTTTCCGATAGTTTGATTTATCTTGCCCGCTTGATTGATGTTTTTTCGCTTGAGACATGTTTATTCTTACTCCGCTCTGCTGGTCTGCAGAACTAGTTTCTTTTAAGGGCTCACCGTTGCGGCTCTCTAATCATCTTTTGACCCAAAGCCCTAGTCTCGCGAGCTCTGATGCGAGTGCTGATTTGTTTCTCCCACAAACGCCATTGCGGGTGCTCCGACGTTTTCTTCATTCGCCGTTGTAGAAGAGATAGTACCTTGGTTGCCGATCCCATATCTTTTTGCCTCCCGATGATCTATTTTTTCCTGTCGATTGCATGTTGATCGCAACGTATATATAGTGGGGTTTGGGGTGTTTCATTTTTTATTGTTATTTTGGATTTTTCCTCGTGCTGTCATTTTCGCTCGAGTAGACCAAGATTTTTGCTGTCGGTACCTTCGCTCCTAGGTGGCTCCGCCATGGAAGTTCACCGGTTTTCCTCCACTAATCGCACAGCACAGTGCCAGGTAGGCCCTTGTGCCCATTTCTTTTTTCCATTCCTTTTGATTGGTCGAACCACTTTTGTTGTCCCCGCGGTTAGTGTTTCCTAGGCCTGTATATATTTTTGAGTTAAATAGTATGGCTACCCGGTGGGGGGGGGGGGGTTTCTTAGTTTTTTGATGATGACTCTCGCAGCCGTTGAGGTTTTGCAGACCGCATTCGACTGCTGGGGAAACTGGTGCAGACGACCATTACGCTGTCCACACCAGTTTCCTCCCAGTCTGTGTGTGGCCGTCCGGGGGGTCGTTGTTCATGGTTTTCGGCCAAGATGCCGTGAGTCTGGTTTCGCAGTTCGCTCGCCCTCATCTTCGCGAACCAGGACCGCGATGTTGTTTTTACTTCCCGCTTAGGGTGAGACTGTTCAAATTCGAATCCAAACACCGAACCAGTCTAGGTTAGATTTGCATTACCCAGTCAGACCGTGAAGTGAGCGTTTACAGCAAGTAGCTTCCCCTTGTCTTCTAGTGTGCTATTACTTGCAGCGTCCTCACTTGAGCTGGTTTTAGTTTTAGGCACCTTTTGTCTTTCGCGTAGCGTATAGGTTGTAGCGCCGAGAGGGGGTTTTGGGACTGTGTTCATGTTCACGAGAAGGGGGGGATATTCGTCGGCCATGATTTTCTAAGTTAAATCCGCAAATTGTTGGGCGTGAGCTGGTTTTAGTTTTTGGGCAGGAGCATTTGGTTTTGAACATTGTTTGCTTATTTTTCATAGCTGCACTCATGTTTAGCATAGATGAGGTAAAACGCTTATACTGTTGTCTTTATTTTTGAATGTTGTCTGGAAATGACCCAACAGAACCTAAAAGAAATTCCTGTATATGACAGGGAAATTCCTCAGAATTCAAGATGTCTAAACGTCAGAAGAAGAAGGCTCCCATAATAGAAGAGCAACCCGAAGTCGAAATCGTTACCAGAGTCGAATACACCTACGAGGACACCAAATGCATAGTTGGTGTGGAACCCGAATATCAATGGGGGGGAATTTACAGATTAATTACATACTGAGAAGTACCTGACATAGGTTTTGAAGAAGAAACCATTTATGCCAATATAGAGAGATCTTCCTTGATGAAAATTGCTACCAGACCTGAGCTCTTTCCCTGCTCAGAGGTGATTGGGTGGATTCTGCCCAGGGCAGATGTAACCACCATGATTTTAGCAAATGTTGATAAACAGGGCTATGCTGCTTATAGCCTTAGGTATGTAGCACTAGCCTACCACTTACAAGAAGCACAGGTGTACTTGACTGAGGACTGGCTGAAGGCAATTAGGATGGACCTAGTCAAGACATTGAAGAGGATGCTCATGCCGGGAAAGAACTTTAGAACTAGGCTGACTGGAGAATATGACACTGCAAGTCTAAGAAGCCCTTACAGGTTCATTGCCCTGATGCTGAACATGATTTTCGGGAGGGCCCACGGTAAAAGCTTCAAATTGGAGTGGATGCCTATCATTTTTTATGTTGCAACATAGGGAACAGTGTTCAACTGGGCATACATTGTGTCTAACAGCCTTTCAACCTGCATTGCATCAGCATTATGAGGGGTGTCCCAGAAGAGATCAGAGTTCTACATGAGCTCTATATTGATAGATTGCATACTGTGCAACCAACCCTTCCCCAATCTGAGGTGTATCTGGGACCGGGAAAGAACACCAGTCTACTCAGCATACAAGCCACTGTGGGCCCACAAATACCATAGTCACTATAGGGAAGTGTGTGAGCACTTCATTATGCCATTGTATACCCTGATTTTCTTGAAAGAGAGCAACTGCATGTCGGAGGAGGCATTGCAGGTAATTGAAGAATATGCAGACTATTACTTGACTGCGGATGGATTATATTTCAGAATGTTTGGATGCTCCAGAGCACCCTCACTACTGCCTAAGTATGCCACTGACTATGTAGTCCACAAAGAGGCAGTTAGACAAGTCTTTTTAGATGGCATAGGAAGTTTTCTGTTTGAAAATAAGAAAGCAGCTTACCCTCCTTTGCCATTCAGGTTGGGAAGCTACAAGTTTACTAGGGTGAAGAAAGCTGACGAATTCGTGGAAGAGTTGGGGAAATTCCATTTTGGGGAAATGCGTTTCCACAGGAATGATTCCCGGAATAATGTTGCAGAGCACTGGAAAGAGGCGAATGTACATTTTGAATACACCAGCCACTGGGACAGAGAGGAATCCATTTTCCGCAGTGCACAAAATATAATAGCTTTAAGAAGAAGGTTTAAGAAGAAAATCACCACCAAAGGTGGAAAAGGATAGGATGAGCAAGCAAAGGCAGAGGAGGAAGAAACTAGAAAAAGAAATGAAGATGCTAGGAGACTAGCACAAGAGGCCGAAGGATGGCTTAAAGGAGAAGAGGAGGAAAAGAGAATAGCTGCACTAGAAGCAGCTAGAAAGGTAGAAGAAGCTTCTAAGAGTGAGGAAGAAGAAAAGAAAAGAAAGATGGATGAGGAGCTGAAAAAGCAGGAAGCAGAAAAGCTAAAGCTGACAGAGACAACGACAGAGCAATCAACTTCCGATACAGCAGACAGTCAGTCTCAGGACCTAAGGAACCCTGATATTCAAAATCTTGAGTCAGCTGCTGGCAGCACACCAGGACAGGCTATGGTCCCCACCCTTAGGATAATCCCTTTTGAACAGAAGAAAGGGGAAGATGTACCAGATTTCAACACTATCTTTTATGATAGGGAAAGGAAAATGATAGTAAAAAGGGTCGAGAGAAAGGTTGAAACTGGGGGGAAGTTCGGTAAAATGATTAATGATACAACTGTAGTGTATGGGACTGACAAGGACCCCAGGTTCACTATCAAAGCAGGGGCTGCATTGATCTGCATTGATCCATGCTTCCGAGGACAATGTAGATCGAATAATGACTGATCTTGAACAGTCAAAGAAGTCCTCTTCCCAGCTCAAAGATACCCCGAGAAAAGAAAGAGAGAAAAATAATAGGTTCAAAAGAAAGTTTGAAGACATACAACGAAAAATAAAGTCTTCACAAGCTGAGCTCCAGTCCCTCTGGGTAGAGAAGAGATCTATGGAGACTGCCCAAGAAAGTATGGAGAAAGTACAACAAGAATGTCAAGGGTTGAGGGCAGAAAAGGAGCAGCTGCTAGACAGGATAGGAGAGTTGGAGCTGCAGAAGGCTACCTTGGAGGGATATGAGAGGCAATCTCAGGGGCAGAATGCAGAACTTAGAGAACAGATTACCTCATTGACAGCAGCCCTAGAAGAAGCCAAGGAACAGTAGGTCAGTCTTCAGCCTTTCAAGGAACACGTTCTAGCATAGAGAAGCAAGATGCACCAGCTGCAAGTCGCCATAGAGGAAGAGAGGTGCAAGGTCTTGCAGGTGGACAGTCGGCTGGAAGAGATTTTGGAAACCTCTTCGTATTTTGTTGACATATCACAGGACATCTTAGAAGTCCTGACAGGAAGGATGGTGAGATTAGAAGTGAATGAAGAAACCCCTGCAGATCTACCATCAAAAGATCAGCAAGCCCTAAGGCAAGACTATGATTTACTAGAGTTTTCCATAAACACAGTCGAGGAATTCAAGAAGGCTGTTAAGAAGACAAGAGGGGCTTGTGCAGAATTCTTCAAGAGACTTCTAATCACTTATAATCGATGCCAGGTAGAGGCTGAGCAAAGAATGGATACTTTTCTAGACCACAGCCTGTTTTTGGAAATTTTACAAAGGAGGTATCATGAAGATGAACAAAGGATGCAACACATTAAAGCTTTAGACGAACAGACCCTGAGGAATGAAGTAGATCATGCCGCGGTTAGTGTGCAGTTGTTAGAAGACCAACTTCGTCTGAGCGCAGCCAGAATAGAAGTCATAAGAAATCAGGCTACCAAATTCAAAATAAATATTCGTTTCCTAGAACCTTCTGAATTCGAAAGTATTGCCTCAGAGGCTTCAGCATGGAAGAAATTTTTGAATAGTCAAGCGGGACCCTCCTCATGAGCACTTTATTTGTTTTATTGTAATATATTATAATTTTGATAAACACTTAATGAAATAAAATATGGGAGATGAAGAGTTGGGGAAGCCCAAGAGTCATTCGTGGGCAGCCCAACAGTCTTGTTCTTTTTTGTATAAATATAGAAGATTTAGAGAAGAGTGGGGACTTTTTTCCCAGTTAGATTGGATGACATATTGTAAGAAGAACTATTTTTTTTTGCAATAAATAATTACAGTTTGCCTGTTGGAGAAAGCCTGGGGGGATTTTCAAATGTTATGCTATGGATTTGTTGAAGAGGAACTATTTCGTTTTCAGCTTTGTGTCCATTAACTGTGAGATCGTTCTAACTCTTTGAACCTATGTTCTTGCATGAATGATCTTTGGTTTCTTTTATGAAAATTTCCATTATGAGTAATGAATGTTGTTCATAGACAATTGGCTATCTGGTTGTCCAAATATCTTTAAATGTTCATGTGTTTGAAAGAAGTATCAGCTATCTGTAATTTCTTTTATAATGCATGCACACACTACATTACTCGTTAATAAGTGACAATAGTGCTCCCTAGGGATAGGATAGGTAGTTAGTTTTAATTTCTTGCTGTGTGTGTGATTTAGATGCAAGAGAGCCTAAGACGAGAGGTAAGAACCTGCACATCACATTGTGAACACTCTTTGCATTCTCAATCAATCTGCATTTTAGATAGGCATTTGCATGTCATACTTAAAACTAAAAACACAAAAATATACACGGTGGACTGGGCCGCAACCGGTAAAACCTTTTTATTTTTGTTACTTGACTTACGGTAGCCGGACCGCAAACTGGATGAATTCCCTACACCAAACAGTCACGGGCTAGTTGGGAACGTTGACTGGGGAGAATCCCCTTGCTGTTGTTGCCTGCGAATTTCCAGGCCTCAACAGTCCCATATATTATTATTATTGCGCTTCATTGTGAAAAAGTTGTGAAAAAACTTTGTATTAGCATCACTGTGCTTGATCCAAAGAGCCTTGCTCTTTAGTCTCCACATAAGCATATCGTGCGTTAAGATATCATCTTTGTTTTTATGGATACCATCTTCTGTGTTTCCAGCTTAGGGAAAATACCGGAGGGAAACAAGGAGAAGATTTGGTGTAGTTCAAGATTCAGGTTTTTTAGTTCTAGACCTTGTATTTGGTTCTTCTTTTTTTCCCCAAATATTGACATCACTTTTGAGTCTTTTCAGCTTCTTGACCAAGTGATCCATGTCATCACCACCTGGTGAAGGCATCACTGATGGCCAAGAGGAGTATACAATATGTGAGAAACCTTCCACAGGAAGCCATGCCCTATTGAATTTAAAGGGATAGTTTTTTTTAATAGCCGAGTCATCCCATTCCAGACATACTGGAGAGTGATATGAGATCATAGAGTGATGAGTCCATACCCTGTATCGTTAGAAAAAAGGCACCAGTGAGGCATCAACTAAAAACCTGTCCAACCTCTTACTTATTCCCTCATTCCTAGATCTTCCATTCCTCCAGGTCGGACTAGTGCAAGTCGGGGCTAAATCCACCATACTAGTACGATCCAACAGTTGATTGCAGAAAGAACTAAGTAGGTTAAGATGAGCTTTTGCCCCCAAATATCTACCATCGAGAGCATAAAATTGAGGTCCCATGCAATAATCATATTAGGATAATAAAAAATGCCCTTTTTAACCGCCGATTCCCACATAGTCCTATTAAGGTAGGGACCATAACAATTGAGGTAGGTAATCTCACGGGGCTGGCTTCACAAGATGACTTTAATCATGATACCAAACATTGTGGAAAAGTCTTTACAACACACCACAAAGGGGTCCCATTTCATGAGGAGATCCCCAAAGAGACCAAGAGATTTTGTGGCGAAGAATTCCCATCCCATTTTAACTTTTGCAAAGGAAAGAAGTGAATAGGAGTGATCGGACATAGTTTCTTGTAGGAAGACCATATCATGTTTGACTTCAGAGAGAAGAGATCCGAGGGCTTTAATATTGGTAAGCCCTCTGAATCGACGCAAGTTGAGGGAGAGAAGTTTCATTAGGAACTCATTCCAAGAGAGATATCTCCTCTAAGATTCCCAAGGGAAGATGAAAGGTTTGTGGAAAAGAAAGATCTTGCTGCCTCCTTTATTCGAACCGATAAGGGGAGATAGGAGAGATCCTCATGGTCACCTAGAGGCTTTCCAGACTTTGGTATTCTACATGTCGAATAGAGACCAAAGGAATATTAGAAGGAGAAATAGGAGATTTATCAGAGAAGATGGCGAGGGATTTAAGAAGGAATGGGTCGGTGAAAGACAAAGCTTCGCAAGGGCTAGCAGGAGAGTTTGAGATCTTCGAAGGTGGGATAAGGACCGTGTGAGCCGCAGGAAGTGGTGGGAAGTCCTCCATTGAAAGGAGAGGCAGGTTCAACACCGAGGAATCCCCATCAGTGAAAGGAGTCAAGGCCTTAGCATGGGTAGCTAATAGGGACACATCACTAGCAGTGGACAAACAAACCCTATCTCCCGACAAAACCATGACCCTTGCTGAGTCTAGACGATCCTCACCCGAGCTAACAATCCTAGAAGCATAAATATTAACAGTACGACTGCAGCTAGTGATATTCTCAATATCTACTATATATTCCAGTTCACCTTTTGTAAGGTCTTCATAGTTCGTAAGAGAAACAAAAACATACATACCTGCTAGGGGAGAAGATGAAGGGACCTCCAGATTAGTGGCAGAGGAGAAGTTCTGTAGTCCACAATCCAAGTCCGTGTCTTTCGAAGATCGAGGGGAACCAAGGAGCAGAGAAGGACATGCGTATATGAGATGCCCAATCATATGACAATAATGACATTGAAAGGGTACATTAAGAAAGTCCAGGTTTTGGAAATGAACAAAATCATTACAAAGAATATTATCTTTTGTCGGTAAACCTGCAGAGATGTTCAATTCAACCAAAACCCTCATTGTTCATTTGTCAAAAGAATGCTGAAAATTTTCCAGCACTGCCACGAAGCGACCCAAAGAATTTGCTATACCCATAAGGATATCTTTGCTCTAGAGAGGGACGGGTAGGGCAGGCAGTAGTACCCACAAGTGGTGAATAGTTACTCTCTCCCAGAGAGGATCAAAACCCGTGTGCCAGTAGCTAAGCACTAGCGAGCCATTTTTGATGGGCTAGAGGGAGTCAAGAATCAAGGTTTCATCCTTTCCATCAAGAAAAATGAAAACAAGGCATCCGTTTGTCAATCTTCTCACCGTAGGAACGTAATCTAGAAGTGGCTTCCAGTGTTCGGTGGCCCAAGCAATCCATTCCTCCTTCCCCATCTTACAATATTCCAGACGACCAACGAGAGTTCTATAACAGAGTGCTTTGACCTTTTCCATATAGATATCACGTCCAAGCACAAAGCTATGCTTTGCATCTAGGGCCTTTAGGGCCTTTGTCTTCCTTCGATACTTATAGTGTGCATGAGGGTTCGAGCCTGCAATCATATTCCCAGTAGTTACCATTTTCGTCGCCAAACAAGACCAGATCGGGGGAAGGAAAGACAAGATGCCCACCCGGTAGAAAACGAGAAGAAAGAAAAAACAAACAACCGTCTCAAAAGTAGGAAAGACCGTTCCCCAAGGGAAGACCAGGGTAAAACCCCAGTACTAGAGCCCCTCACATCCCATCAGAGCAAAGCCCAACCGAAAGAAGTCCAAGGAGGAACACAAGTCAAAAACGTCCTCCACCGAAGAAAGGAAAAAAACAAAGGGCCCTAAGCGACACTTTGCCAGAACGTTAGAGATAAACAATGAAAACAGAACCATCAGATGACAATAGTCCAAAAAAACCCTAAACCGTACAGAGAGCTGAGGCCGTAAGGATACCAGACCTGCCCCAAGAAAACCCAGTAAACACTAAAACCTAATACCCAAACCCTAATGAGTTCCCACTTTATTTACATGGTTGGTACTAAGTCCTCAGAGAGAGGACAAACTCCATGCCAGGCTTCCAAGATAAACAGATGCTTCTGACCAAGCCTGGTAAGAAACCTCTTTTCAGCATAATGAGAGGATCAAAGGTCAAGCTGAAAACACACAGTTGACAACCTTGACAAAACTCCACCCGACACCCCATGAACAGACAAAAAGAGCAACAAAACAAGCAAAACAAGCAAAACAAAGCTCCCCAGGGATCCCAACCATAAGAGATCTAACCAGGTTTCGAGCCCTGACAAGGTTTCACTGGACACCCAAAATTGGTCTACAAGAAAAGAAACAACCGACCATCTCCCCGTGAACCCTAGTCATAAGGAGAAAAAGTGAAAGGGAGCAAGGAGCAAAAAACAGGGCCAAGAACAAAACGCGGAGAGCAGAAAAACAACCCCAAAGCCAACAAAGAAAGCTCCGCCATAGTCGGTCGAATTCCTGGTTCACTGCTCCATCGAAAATGGATACGGGGTGATCTCGTGCTTCGTAACCGATACCAAGATCCAAGCGAGTTAAGCAGCGTAGACTTTATGGTGTCGTTTGGTGGATGGAATTGAAGGAATAAAGGCCCGATTATAACGACAAAGAAAAAATAATGAATCATGATAACGCTCTCGTCCAATATCTCCCTTTAGGTAAGGGAGTGGAGCACCACGCCCATCATTATGCAAATAATGACATTAATGCTTGATTTTTTCTATCCACATTCTTTTTCTTTAATTTTTAACTTTTCATTTGTCTAACAACTTAATAATATGCTATGGTAGCATTACTTTTCAAATATTTTAATAAATTTAATAAAAAATTGAGAAGAATTATATATGTATGGTGTTAAATGCATGTATAGTGTTAAATGCAAAGGAAGATTTTTTTTTAGTGTAAGACATTTTTTTTTACCATTTAGGAATCCTTAAGTTTTGTTTTGAAGTTTTTTTAAATCTTAAGTGGGTCTATCGATTTAGAATATGTTTTTGCTCTTAGGAGGTTATAGGTTCAAATCTAGACTGGGTAGGGTATGTACACCTTAATAGACTTTAGCAGTTACATCAGGGGGTCTCTTGTCCCACAAACAAAGGGGTTTGATACACCAAATTTGTGTCTGGTTTATATATTTTTATTTCCCCTTTATTTTCTCTATTACATATGGATTGGATGAAGTTCTTAGATTTAGTCTCTTTTTTTCAAAGCTTCTGGAGACCATGTAAGAGATTTTAGTGGTCTTATTGGTATAGAATTCTAGTCCTACTTGTAATTTAGTTTTGAGTTGAAAATATTTTTTAATGTATATTTTGATTTCATATATGAAATATCAAATAATTCCTTTTCTTCCAAAAAAAATAATGTTGGTCTTACACATTCTTATATATATTTTTATGTAACTTTACATTCATACATACAATTATGATAATTATTCACTTTCATTTTCAAATTTATTTTTATT
The DNA here is from genome assembly GCA_001517045.1 of Pseudotsuga menziesii. Taxonomy (NCBI): domain Eukaryota; kingdom Viridiplantae; phylum Streptophyta; class Pinopsida; order Pinales; family Pinaceae; genus Pseudotsuga; species Pseudotsuga menziesii. Next base: position 45,558 of record LPNX010319295.1, on the reverse strand, counting down.
TTAATAATAACTAATTTCAAAAAATAATTTCTCTCTAATACTAAATTTTTTTCTTGGAATAAATATTTGATTTCTTTTTATCAGAAAAAAACTATACTCTTGCTATTCACAAGGAGTCAAAAAGTACATCATCAGTCCGATTAGTCTGAAAATGTTGATCACTCATACAACCGAGCTTAGCAACAAAACAACCATCACATGTGCAAAACATATAGCAATACATATGCCAGTCTTTAAAAACAAAGAACAACAGACAATAAAACATCCAAAAGAAGACCAATCCTCCTAGTTATAACAAAAAATAATTTATGGAACCACTATTCTCTAGAGCATTATCAACAAATTCCTCCCAACAGAGAATTCCTTCATCATCTTCAAGAGCCTCTTTCGACAAAGTATTAACTTCCAAATCTAGTTCTCAATATATTTGGACTATACAATCCTATTATCCAAAAACAAATATCATCAAGATTCAATTTCTTATCTCCAAATATAATGAAATTTCAGGCTTTCCATCATCCCCATGATATGAAAGTTGGTAATGTATAGTGCTCTATACAATTATGATACCATTGAAGGAAACTAATTTCAAATGAATGACATCCCCAAGATTGTGATTATTAAGGGAAGTACACACAATATTCCATACAAGTTTTGAGAACTAGAAGTTGACAAAAAAATGTTCAACTTATTCAAAGCCATCTCTTCATAAAACACACATATTTGGCCCAATCCAACCTCTATGTGTAATATTATCCCAAGTCTTCAAGCAATTTTCAAAGGATAGCCATAAAAAACATTTGATTTTCATTGGTACATGCCATCTCCACAATTTTTTGTACCATTGATCTATATGGATATCGATGGCCACCCACCTATTCCACTGGCTCAAAACCAATGTCCATTTTGTCAATTTTCTAGTAATTTTTCTATGGTTTTCGGGTCCTAGATTTCTGGGGCCGTTTTGAGGCCCTAAACGATGTTTTTCGGTGATTCAGGGGTCCAAATGGTTGTCAGTGGCATTCATTTGGTCTTGATCAAAATATGTAAAACTTGAATAGACCTTTCCAACAGGTTATCGAACGCCCCAAACAGAGATTATATGCAAAATTTATGACCCCAAGAAGTTGACTATTCAACTAACCACCTTGGGGACGCAAACTTTATGACGATTCATCTTCTAGGGTTACATTTTGGACGTTTAGGGTTCTCTCTCTCATGCTTATTTTAAATAGGCCCTTTTGGCCTTGTTTTGTATTCATCTTGGCATGGGTGAGTGTAGTAGCCACATCTCTTCTCAGAGATAGCTCTCATCGTTATGTCTATTATATTTATAGTCTATTATATTTCCGCCATTTAATAGAGTATGTGTTTACTGTATCATTGTGTTATTTACAATATATTTGTGTTTATCGTTCTATATTTGTTCTTTCATTTCGTTCTCATATAAATCAGGATCAACCACCATCTGGGGACAATGTAAGTATGTTCTTGAGCTATCACCACATAAGCAATATTTGCCGAAATATGACGTTTAGCAGCATTGAAATACCAAAAGAGCTTATCATCACATGTATTTATCTTGACACCTATAGACTTAAGATGAAAAATATAGTTATCCTATTCCTCAGCCCAACACTTCCCCAATCCATGATCTGTGGTAGAAATCCAATAAGATTCAGAATGATGGAGACAGGTTGGTTGTTTAATGTGTTCCAAAGTGAAAAAACCAAGTTCTGGAAGATAATCTAGTAAATATGGAGAGAGCTTATAATTCACCGCCATCCCAATAATCAGATCAATCCCTACCAAAAAGTTTGATCTCGATCCAACCTTCCAAGATAGGCTTCTTCCCAACCATGGGTGAGCTTTGATAAATCTGGATCAAAATTTAGAAGTATTCCTAGTGTTTTTTACTAGGATCCTTATCCATTTCAAAAGGTTCCATGTAATGTATTTTCCATGGAGAACTTCACTCCACAGTCCCCTGCCAAATAGTCCTCTCCAAAGGCTCTTCAAACATAGAGCATTGCTAAACTAGTAGATATTCTTTATATCCCAACCACCCCAATTTTTTGGCTTAAACAACCTTTACCAGCTAGCCATGTGTAACTTCCCCCCATTTACATTCCCCGACCATAGAAAATTGAACATGAGCCCGTGTATCATTCTAAGAATAGTCTTTGGAACCTGCTCTAATGAGAACCAATAAATATGAATACCAACCAACATAGTTTTAGAAGAGTTAACCTGCCTCCCAATGATAACAACTTGAAAGTTCAAGGTCCCATCCTCTTTTCAAAATTTTCAACTAACCATAACCAATTCTTTGATCTTGTATCCAACTGATTTTAAGTAGTAACCCAAATAATTGAAACCTTCCATCATATCCAAAACTTTGTATGACATAAAAGTTGAAATCTAATTCATCAAATCCCTGTCAATCTTATGTTTATAAAAACATGATTTTGATATTCTTACCTCCATCCTTGAGGGTGCACAAAATATGTTATTAATCTCAATAACTTTAATTCCATTCTTCCATTGAACCATTACCAAACAAAATTAAATCATTTACAAATATTAAATGCGTAATGAAAACATACATTGATAATTTTATTCTTTTTAATTTCCCTTCAGACTTAGTGTAACACCCCGGTTTTGACCCCGTTTGCATTAAATATATATGATGTAAATATTTTAATTAATCATGGTGTGGAGCTAAAGGCAAAAGCCCCACCATTGATTTATTGTTTTATGTTTCAGCGATTAAAATCGACGTCGATGGTATTTTGTGCTAATCGGCACATTATAATTTTGGACATCATGTGAATGTGCAATTTAATTAAATACCCACAACTAGCTATGTCAATGCAACATTAAAAGAGATGGGGGCATGATTTCCTAAGGATAAGGGGGGGGATATTTAACCTTTGGGACCAATGGGGAAAATCCAAATGTCAATGAAAGGACCCATGAAACTGTCAACCACTTTTCTTGTCTCATTCACCAATCATTTAATTTTGCTAGAAATTGGTTGAAGTAGTTATTGCATGGGATAGGCAAGGTATGGAAGTCAGAAATTTGAACTTGGGGAAAACCCATTTCTTGGGAAAAACGTTTTTGACTTTTGGGGCAAGTTAACACCCAAAATGCATGCCCATTGGGCCATACATCCACATTCTTCTTCTCCTCACGCAATGGAAGATTGGGGGGCTGTTTTACCTTCACATTTTTGGCCTGTGTGTGTTCACCTTCACGATTTTGGGCTCCTGGGTGTTTCTCTCACCATCATTAATCCACGATTGGAGCTCTCTCTAACGGCTGGAAATTCTTGTGTGTGGCAGTCACATTGTTGGGTTTGCTGTGTGTGTTGTCCCTGACGTGGGCAGTGATTTCTTCCTTTTCCTCAGGATGAGGAATTTGTTTTTGTAATGATTTGTGGTTGGGTCTCTTCCCCCATGGTTTTTGCTGCATTTCCCCATCATCTTCCAAGATGGGATTCGTTTTGGTAATGCCCAGTGGATTGAGGAAGAGACCACATTCTCTTCGGTGTTTTTGAGTTTTGCTTTGGCCATGTTAGGGCCAAAACGTCCTTGGGATACAAATCGCTGTTAGTGGGTTGTTTCACCTACCTTGGCAATTCATTCTATTGCCGAACTGTTTTTCCTCAACCCATAATTTTTTATTTTGTTGTGTATGCATTTGTGCTTTGGTCTGAAGATGCATTGTGCTGTGTGGAGCATTCCTGTGTTGTCTTGGATGAGTAAGTCCAAGAATCCACCTGTTAGTGGGATGACTGTGTTTAGATGTGGTTATTGGTTTGACAATAGGTGTTTGGCCTTGCTGTGTGTAATTCTATGTCCCCTAGATCCCTGTGGAGATCATGCCCAGCTCAGGGGTGGCAGTGATGCTGAGAGAGTAAGGAGCACATTGGCCTATGTTTGGGTGGAACGTTGTAGCGACAAAGCTAGTTGCGGGGAAGCTTCTTCTCAAGATAAGTATTCTTGTATTTAACTCTACAATTGTATTTTCTTTGTAAATTGTCATGAACATGTTAAAGCTTGAATGTGTATGCTTCCGCTATAGATTTCATATCTTATATATTTGTGTATATTTTTAATTTCATGCATTTTCAATTGCTGTTAATGGGGCTAGTTTGCTCGGGTAAAAAGATTATGGTAGCGTCCTCTCGCCAGTGGGAGGGTCAGGGACGTTACACTTAGATTTTATGATCATACAACTCAGTCCTTCTATAACAAGAAAAAAATATAGGAGATAAGGGGAATCCTTGTCTAATTCCTATAGATATTTTGAATAATCTAGAAGGAAATCTATTGATAAGCATAGAGAATCAAGCTAGAGTAACGCATGGAATTATCTAGTTTGTTACAAAAATAGGAATCCCAAATTGTATGAGAAGGACACTAAAAAATACCCAATCCACTCGATCATAAGCCTTCACTAAATATATTTTCAACATCAATGCATCAACATCCTTAAGATTAATAGAGTGTAAGCATTATTGTGTGATACCAATTGCATCCAAAATCTGTCTATCAATGAAAAACCCAAATTGCTCTTTGGACATATTCCTAGAAAGAGAAGGATTGATCCTATTGAAAATGATTTTTGTGACCACTTTATAGGCCAAGTTACATAGTGCAATAGGTTGGAAGTCATTAAGAGAAACAAGTTTATTACACTTAGGAATATGTGTAATGAAGGTAGAATTTAGGGCCCTAGAAACATACCCTTCCAGTCTCGACTGCTTAACCATCGAAAAAAGGTATTTTCCCATCACATCAAAAAATGAAGAAAGAGTTCCACTATCCAACCATTCGGACCAGGGCCCTTATCCTTAGAAAATTGTTTCAAAGCAACCTCAATTTCATCTAAAGAAATATGCTTCCCAATATCTAGTCCTTCTTCAGGATTAAAGAAGGAAGGTAAATTACCTTCAACTAAGCATTGATCTAAGAGGAACAAGAGTCTTTAAAATGTTTAGAAAAATGAGAATTTTCCATCCTTTTCAAATCTTTTTACGCCTTGATTGCATTTCAATTTTGGTCCTTCAACTATCGTATAGAGTTAATATTTTTTCTATTGGAGGCATATTAATGAAAAAATATAATATTGTTATCACCAAGGGCCACCCATAATGCTTGACTTTTCAATCTCCAAGCCATTTCCTTGTGCTTTAACATAAGAGATTTTTGTATTTCCAAATCAAGAAGGACCGATTTATCTTCTTGATTCAAAATATATTCGCCATTGTTATCCAAGATCACCTTCATTTGTTCTTCAATCCTAGAAACTCTTCATTATCTTTATTTTTGTGATCCTTTTCCCAACATAATAAATTCCTTCTTTAAGCATTTAAGTATCATAACCAAACTATGCATAGGACTGCATTCATCGGGTATAGGAAAGCTCATCCAACTCTTCCTAACCATATTAGAAAAATATCCCTTCAATAACCATTAGCTGTTAAATTTGAAAGGATAATTTTGAATGGTTTTAAACCCATCTAACTGGAGGATAATAGGAAAGTGATCCGAAATGGTAGATTTCTCCACCCAAGTCCTAAATATCTGGAAGGATTGGATCATATTAGAATTCATTAGGAACCTATCAAGTCTTTTATAGATACCAAGTTCCCTACACCATCCATTTTCCCAAGTAGGCTCCACGTTGATAGGTAATATATCAATAAGATTAACCCTTTGTAGTAAATTGGAGAAGAAATCCACAAGATGGTCCAGATGAGCAGAGGGTCCCCAAAATTTAGAAGAAGATAAGGCAAAGTTCAGATAGATCCCCTGAAAGAAAATATGGGAATCAAGATTTAACATGTCCAGTTTTCGACAAAAATGGCATCGAAAAGGAATGTGAAAATAATCCAGTCTTTGATGAATTTTTTTTCACCCCACTGAATCTCCACTTCCACTAGTAACCCCAAAGTAATATCAAACTCCACCATATCATTATCCACTTTCTTCTCAATTTTGAGCATACCCAACCATTAATAATCATTCACCCCACTGAATCTGAACGAAATATGCTCAACCTCTGGAAAAATGAAACAAATCCAACCATTAATAATCATATTGATGTGGGATGCATAGACAAAAATATGGAATCCAATGTGTATTTACCCATTCTACAAGCCCAAGTCGTGAAACCCTATCCGATTCAATACGCCTGACAACCTCTCTCCTGGACAAAACACCAAACTTGTTCATATTCACATAGTTTCCTAGCATGAACCACTTCAAACCCTCCTGAAATTTGTATGCCTTTAGATGACACTGATCCCTCACTCTTGTGCTAGTAAGAATCCACACAAAATATCCCTTCATTCAGGTACATATTGTCCAAATTCCTCTTGACCTCCCAAACTTCTGTGATGGGAAGCGTCCTCTCCACCATGAACAATTTTAGGAGCATGGTATGTTTTGAACCATGAGAACCATGGCCACAAGAAATGGGAAAAATAGAAACCTGACCCGAGGATATGCGAGAACGATTCCCCATCGGGTCCATCAAAGGTGACTAGGAGAAGTGGTCCCTTCTAGTAATCTTTTGGATCCAAGAGGTGAAAGTACTTCCCAATCAATGAAAAACACTGCACCCCGGCATAATAAACCCTAGAAATGAATGCTGCCAAAAACTCTGCCAAGAAAACTTAAAAGGGAGACAAAAATAGATAATAGAAAGCTACTAACCCAAAAGGAGAAAGTAGTATTGATAATGCAATGATGGAGAACAAGAAAAAAATTAAAAACCCTAAGCCAAGATATTACTAAAATGACTGCAGTAAAATGACATAGTTTGGTTCCCACTTTTTTCTCATGGTTGGTACTAGTCCTATCATTTTGATTAGCTTAAATCCAAGTCTAATGCAGCGTTTCAATGTGGTTTCAACACCATCTAACTAGGGCTTTGTAGGAAAAAAAAACTCCATCTTCTCCCTTTCATTCCGAATAAATATTTTATTATATGATAAATAATCATAACATAACATAATTTAAAATTATTATATAGTCTCTTAATTAGTAATGGAATTTATATATATGAAAAGAATGTAAATATTGTGAGCAATAATATTTTTATTTTAAGTTTTTCTAAATTTAAATATAAATCCTTCATTATTAGGTGAATGAGATTCCCATTTGGAAATGATTAAAATTAAAAAGAAAACATTAACTTCCTACTTTAAATAACATGTAAAAGAAATCTTCATTTGAAAGTGATCAAATTTGAAGAGAAAGTGATCAATTTTTACTTTAAAAAATTTGATAGATACTTGTAGGAATCAAAAGTAAGATAAAAACTTGTTAGTATTGATGTTTTCCAATGCAACCAACATGTGTGAGTTGTAAGCTCATGTAGGCATTATTATTTGCCCAGCTATTATTATCTATGGTTGGACCTCTTCCATTGCTATAAATGGAAGACCTTCTCTTCTATTTGTATCATATAGATTAATAGATTTCCTTTGTTGTTTTAGTATGAGTATCATTCACAATCCAAGTTGATCCCAGATTTCTACATGGTATTAGAGCGGGCAATTCCTTCCCTGTAGTTTTCTAAGTCAACCCGTTCATTTGCTCTGGTACCTAGTTTAGGATTGGAGATTTGACTTCATATTTTATCATTATTTTTATATTTGAACAATTTTTGCAACAAGAGGCGCTTCCTAAAACCCAAAGTGGATGAAATGTGTCATGTCTATCACACTAACGTGGCACACGTTGGCTCCAAAAACTAAACATATACAAATTTTATAAAACCAAGCACATGTCGGCTCAAATTTAGATTGGCTAGATTGTAAAATACATTTATAAATATTATTGAATTGTTGAATATAATGATACATGTTTTTTCACGTGATAAATATACATTGAATTTCAATTTCAATTTCAAATTCTATTCACACATCCTCACATTTTAAATAAATATTTCCCTAAATAGTTACAATACAACTAAATCTTTGTGGATTAGTTAGTATTGCCTTGATTTGATCTATAACAAAGACATATATTCACTACATAATCAGTGCAATATATGGATTAAGAATAACTATTTTGCTTCATAATCACTAAATGAATGCAATTTTTGCCTATTTGTAGGATTTATAGTTGGCACATGGATCATTATAATGGAGAATATATTGATTATGTATTGTTAACTTAATGATAGAACATTTGCGTATTTGTGGGATTTATGTGTTATAGTTTACATCATGAAATGGTTGTCACTTAGATAATTATATTTGTGTAAATAATTATTTTAGCCCATACGGAATTAATTAATGCAATTTTTGCATAATTGTAGGATTTATGTGTTGGTTAGATTTACAACATGATTCCAAATTGGAATAGTTGGTACTTGGACAATTATAATGGAGAAAAACTTGTCCTCAAATTTAGGACCCTAAAATGGGTTTGCACCTATAAAGGATTTTGATCCCTCTAGACGCTTGAAAACCAGAGTTAATATGGATCTATGTTGGTTAGCCACTCAAATCACACTAGTTTATGTGTATTTGATTGAGTTGTTGTTTTATCAGCACCCAAATCTAGATCTACCATCATTTTTGTGACTGTTTGTGGAGGAATGTGTGCATCTATTGTCAGTGTTCATTCAAGTAGTCATCATCATAACTCCTCAATTTTGGTTGGATTGTAGTTCCAAATCAATAGTTTCAACTCGATATTTCTACATGGTTATTTTCTATCAATTGGTGACTTGGATTTCCTTGTTACCTTGGTAAATTCATGATATATGTCCAATAACAACTCTCTCTTGAGCTCACCTTCTCTTTCTTGGGCTTGTTCGATTTTGGATTTTTCTAGTTGAATTTCCCAATACTTATCATTTGTGTTTCCAACCACATCACAATGTTTGCAATTCCTATTAATATCCCTCATATTTTGGAATGTGTCTAAAATTTTCTTACCTTTTTCTTATTGGTGTCTTCTATACTGAGCTAGACTCTAAGAAGGGGTAGAAAGAAAAATGATGAATAGTCCTAAATGTGGATATGGTTGAATAGTCCTTTAAGATACATCACCACCAATTCTGAATATTTAAAACATGTACCCATCTTTAAGGCCTATTTATATAATTCAAAAGTGTATTCTTGTATATGTTATGCTTGTCATTACTTCAAATACTTGCATTGCATGAGTTACTAGTTTATGTATCCCATGCAGATAAAATTGTGATTTCAACAATGTTCTAAAGTCCTATCATTTTGTAGCTAGCGGATATTTTCTATCCTCAATTATTCTACATAGATTTCTCACCATAAAAAATCATGTGTTGTCATATTCAACTTAGAAATATAAGTTTGTTATGGTTCTTTGATGTGGAAAAGGGCAAACTAAACCTCCATTTGTTTCAATCAACTATTCAATGTTTCAATGTTACCTTAACCATCATACATTAGTATTTCAAGCCTTTCTTCAACTTTATACATAATATTTGAATATTTGAATAAGTTGTCATCACCTAAGTTTTTAGGATTCTCACTTGATCCAGGTTGTGCCTAGGTGCACGCCGAGGACAACAACTCAACTAAAGGATTCGATCCATGTTATGGAAGAAGCATAAAAAGAATAGGTAAAACAAGAAATACATTATATAGACAAAAAGTTTGCACATAGAAAATATGCAAGAATTCAAACCAATTTCTATTAATAATTCTTCTCCATGAAGGTTGGTCGATGTATACTACAATAATGTACATGATTATACAGAATGCTGAGACGCTTGGGTGACTACCTGTTACGTTTAATTACAAAAGAATTTATAATATTTAGGAAGTTTAACAGTCGCAAATGACTGGAAGATAGAGAGACACTTTGTCTATGTTTGGCAATCGTCACTGTCAATAATGCATGTCGAGATGCTATAGGTTGAGCACGAAACTTGTCGAGGTTGTCGAAGTTGGTTGTATGGAGGTTAAGACTTGTCAAACTTCGTCTGAATCTATAAAAGTATTTGAAATGATATACTTTGTTCGAAAGTTCGACAACATGCCAAATGCTGAGTGTATCATTCATCCTTCCGTAAGAAACAATGGTCTCCATTGCGTGCTCGTTCAAGTGAGGAAACTTGTTGGTTGTTTCAGTAGCAGAGTATCATTTTCCTTGCACTGGGAGATCTCCAAATTTAGCCTCTTGAAACAAGGGAATGGAGTTCATCCTTGTATGGTGTATACATCGTCCCACAATGGTGTTGCAAAGAAGAGGTCCCTGAACATCTGGATGGACGTCTGTCGGTTTTACTATCTGCAAGTCATTCTGTTCAAACAATGGTGCATGGTATGGTCGAAGTAAATATACATTGAATACTGGATGTAGGCCAAGGAATGTAGGAATGTCGAGCTGGAAAGGATTTTCTCTAATCTATTTAAGGATATTGCATCAACCATATCCCAAAGGTTTCGGCTTTCTGTATTGGCCAGTGAAGCACTCCTTCTTTATATGTAACCGGACCTAATCCCCAATTTGGAATGGATGAGGAATACGATGCTTATCGTGTCGGGCCTTAGATTTTTCATTAGCTCACTGCAACATTTCCTATGCTTGATTTTGAATGCTATAGATTTGATCTCTGAACTTTAATGATTTCTCAACTTCTTCTCCTTCGAAGTTGGTGTCATTCGATTGTGTCGAGGAACTGATCAAGTCGATAGGCATTGAATGTTGAAATCCATAACAAATATAGAATGGAATATTTCCTGTAGAACTATGTTGAGAATGATTGTAGCTGTGTTGTATGTATGGGATACTGTCATCCCATGTTCGATAATGCTTGTGGTTGTACATGGAAAGCAATTGTACTACCAAGTGATTTATGACTTTCGTCTGTTCGTCTTTCTGAGGATGGAAGGTTGTCAAAAAAGAAAGTCTTGTCTCGAGTTGTTTCCAGATATTTTTCCAAAAGGTGCTGAAAAATATGGCATCTCTGTTGGAGATAATGGTTGTCAGAAGGCCATAATAGTTCCAAGCATGTTTGAAGAAGAGCTGAGAAGTCTGCTACGCTGTCATAGTCTTCTTGCATGGTATCAATATAGCCATCTTGGAAAATATTTCGACTACTACTAAGATCGCATCATGATGATGTTTGGTAGTAGGATATCTAGTCAAGTAGTCCATAGAAATAGATTCCCATGGTCGACTAGAAACTGGCAGGGGTGTGTACAGTCCTTGTCTTCGATTCAACGGTTTAGAAATAGAACAAACCACACACAATCGAATGCACTTGTTGACTTCATATTTGCTTGAAGGCCAATAAAAATACTTTGGAGGATAACAAGTGGTTTTGCAACTCCAAAATATCATGCAGTTTTGTTATAGTGTGTGTCCCAAATAAGCTTCTATATGTGCTCACTGATCGGTACACAAAGTTGTACAAGCTTGTATATCAAGGTGTCCTTCAAGAATTAGTCGGTAGTAGACAACGTGTCGGCCTGAAGCTATAGATAAATTATGGATAAGTCATAGTATACCGAATACAATTGTGGCCAAGTAGTGATGTCGTAACCATGCATACTCATTACTATAGATAGTAGAGTACTGGGTGGTTGGATGAGACAATCGGCTGCAGCATTAGCTTTACTTTTCCGATATTTAATTATCAAATGAAATTGTTGTAGGTAATTAATCCACTTGAGTTGTCGAGTTGTCTATAGTTTTGATTGGGATGGGGTGAACTGTAAAGGCTTATGGTCAGTAAGAATGACAGTTTCCTTGACAAGAATGTAGTGTCTCCATTACTTAAGACTCAACTTGTACAATGGAATGCAATTCTTTTTCATACATCGAATACCTTCTAACAATGTCATTGAAAGTTTTGGAATGAAACACGACTAGGGGACCTGACTGAGTGATTAATGTGCCGAGGGCATAGTCCAATGCATCTGTCTCAATCTCAAACGACTGATGCAAATTAGGTAACACAAGTACTGATGTAGTACAAATCTTGTTTTTGAGTTGTTCAAAATCTTGTTGTTGTTGTGTTGGTGTCCATTTGAAGACAATTTTTCCATTTCCTTTAACTAACTGATTCAATGACCATGCGATGTGGTTGAAGACAAGTATGAATCATGGATAAAAATGTGCCAAACCAAGAAAAATTCTTAGTTCATGAATGTTTTGAGGAATGGGACAATATTTGAGGATATTTACTTTTTCTAGGTCGATATGAATGCTAGTAGAGTCAATTACATACCCCAAATATTTGATGCTGGTCATTGCAAATGAGGATTTGACCTTGAAGACTTGTTGAATATGTATGGCATGTTCTTCCCATGATCGAGTAAAAATCAAGATATCGTCAAGAAAGACAATGACACACTTGTCGATAAAGGGTCGTAGAAGGTCATCCAAATATCTCATGAAGGTTGCAGGTGAATTGGTTAATCCAAAAGGCATGACTAATCATTCAACAATCCTTCCTTGGTCTTGAAATCCGTTTTCCATACATCAGTGGACTCGATTGGAATTTGATGATATCCCAACTTAAGGTCAAGTTTTGTGTAAGGTTTTCCATTACACCAAAACGTACAAATGTTGATGAACATTTGAAACCCAGCATAAGGCCCTATCACTAGGAGTGGCAGTTAGTCCACTTGTTTTATATTCCCAGAGTTGCGGCGGTTATACCATGTGGAGGTTGTAGCGATACTCCAACACCCCACCTCTGGCGTAGCTCGGGGGAATTGAACCTGAGACCTCTGTTCTGATGCCATGTATGGTTTTGCGTTACACTAAAGCCTACAGATGTTGATGAACATTTGAAACCCAGCACAAGGTCTTATCATCAGGAGTGAGGGTTAGTCCACTTGTTTTATATTCCTAGAGGTGCGACGGTTATACCATGTGGAGGTTGTACCGATACTCCAACACTTTTTAAATAATGTAGCACCTTTCAGATTGTTGACAAGTTCATCTATTTGTGGAAGAGGATACCCATTCTTTACTAAAATATTGTTGAGAGCTCGATAGTCGATGCACATGCACCAAGTATCATCTTTCTTTGAAACTAGGATGACGAGACTTCCACAAGGAGAGGATCTGGGCTGGATGTGGCCTTTGTTGATCGAATCATGGATTGTCTGCAAATCTCTCTGTTCTTGAGAATGGATATTCTATAAAAATATGCGTTAGGTAATGAAGAACCAAGAACGAGTTCAATGGAATGTTTACATGACAATGCAGAGCTACTCTATCTAGAACTTGGAATACGTTCCGATATTTATCAAGAATATGGCCGATCTATTGATTTTATAGGGAGATGCATTGGTTGGCGAGTCGACTCATTATTGTAGTATTCCTGGAATTCTGAGGCTTTATCATAATCAATGTGAGCTTCTGAACATGGTTGATAAGATTCTTTGTTTGTTTGGAATATATCATAGAAATCGTAGATGTGGGTTATCGCTATGGTATGCCATACAATTGATTTCGAATTTTGACAATCACCTTCTATGGTTGTGACTGATATGTACCGTGTCGATCCCATAAGTAAAGTTTTCCAAATAGGGCATCGACTATGGAAAGAGGTGCCACGTCACAAAGTACTTCATTTTCAAAATGCTTAATAAAGTAGGTGAGTATGAATTAATGAGTGATCCTTATTTCTTGTCCATCCTTCATTCAATCGATATTGTAAGGCTGAGGATGTGGAGTGGTGACAAGTCCTAATTTCTTCACAAGGCTATGGCTATCATTATCCACAATCAGATGTAATGTATTTTTATGAACCCATATTTGTGTATGGAACATATGTTCTCATTCCTCCTCATCAATGACAGTCAAGGCTGTCAAAGTGGTTGATGTTGAATCCAAGAGGGTCGATGCTTCTGGGTCAGTTTCTACCAAGGATTTTTTGGGTAAGTCAAAGGTCGACAGTTTTTCCAAAAATTTCTTTCGAGATTTGCATTCTGATGTATCATGCCAGGATGAATTGTGATAATCAAATCCTAGAAATATCTTGTTTGCTATGATCCTTCTTGTCTTTATGAAAGTTCTTCTTAGATAATCAGGATTTGGCAGAGTCGATTGAGAAGGGCGATTTGACTTGACAGATTTAGCTTACGAATTCTTGTCGGATGTTCGACTTGTCGGCTTATTCATGAAACATTCTTTCCTTTTTTTTAGCTTCAATATTGCTGGTGTAATGAAATGCATCCATAAGCATACTGACAGTCAGAAAATCCATCTCTTGATGAATGTACGGGGATAACCCACTAACATACTTCATGACAAGAAATATCTCTTCTTCTTGGATGCCAAGTCTAGCCATGAGTTGATAGAATTCGTCTGTTTAACTCTGCACGGACTAGTATTTCAATTGCCTTAGTTGTTCCCACTTCTTATACTATTGTTCAAGAACTAATACATATGATCAAATTTGCAATGATTTTTTGTTGCTATTTCCACGTTTTTCGTCTGAATTGTGACAATAACAGTCGTGATGTTTTGTGGCACTTATTTCATCTCTGTAACAGCGAACTTTATAAGCTGTTGATATAGAGACAAAAACTGGTTGCCATGTGTCTTCTATACGGTGGCCTTGAAATTTATTTATTTTAATTCATTTTCTATGTTTCGTCGCTATATCGACAAACTTTTCATCCCTATAACGACAAAAATATGGCCAAAAACCGCTAGGAAAAATTTTGTTTCCACGAATAACCATGGAACACTTTTGACGAATGTTTGTCTCTCTATCGACGAAGTCTAGAATTTGAACAGAAATTTGTTCCACACAAAACCATGGAAAACCAATCTCTATCGACAAAATCTGCAAGTTGAACGGTATTCATGGAAAGCCACCCGGGGTTTTGACGGTTTTGTAATTCCAATGACAAAAGTTGAGTCTATATTGCAACGAAACATGGAGGTTTCAAAAAAAATATAAACCGTGGAAAGGAACATTCCTTTCCATGGTTTTGGATCTTCAATAAGTGCTTGTGATTGATGTGTAGTCTTATGGAGTTTTTATGTCTATGGACAAGCGAATCCACATATACACTTCAAAAATTAGCAGTTGATAAATCAATACCTTGGATTACTTATCCCATTCAATTATTTCTAGTGGCATGCTTATATGCCTAGATTAAATTTTGTAAGCACTTATTCAAAACATAACATCTATTGTATATTGGTCTGATGTACACATTTCCATGTCGGTTTCTAATTACTTGCAATATTTCCATACTTATACATCACAACCAAATATGGTCCTTACAGAATGGTCTTATTCACACCCTGTGTGCATATGATAATTGTATGGTTTCATCTGGGTCCAATGTGCATCCTATGAACTTCCAAATTTTTTATTAGGAAGACATAAAGGTGATAGAAAAGAACAATGTTAGAAAGAAAAACCAAGAATAAAATAACATAAACTAAAAATTAAAATAAGTCTCTCTACCACCATTCAAGTGGGCTATGTCATAGATGTTGCAGGTATTACAATGTTATATGCAATGGAAAGTGTTAACACCATATTTGTCCTATAAAGGCAGTAGGTTCTAGGCTCTAGCTTCTATTAAGGTGCATTATTTACAATTACAAGATCTAGTTCCAGAAGAAAATGTTAAATGGATTGATACGATCAATGGACTAGTTTATGCTACAAGGGATTTTAGTAGTGAAGAATCAGGGTTTGAGAATTTATTAGTATATATGTGAAAATATCCTCAAATTTGAGATCTGAATTAATAAATTAAATGCTGCTACAAACTTGCAAATGATATGTCTTTTCCAACTAGCAACTAAGATTTGTGACAGCATAATGTTTTAACCTTTAGTTAGATTTGAAATAAGGTACACATGAGGATAAAACTAGGGAATATCTAGGAATTTCACTTATCTATCTGAAGTTTTCAACCTTGCAAATCAGCCTTTTAATTTTGTTTTAGATCATATTTAACTAGTGCTACAGAGCAGATTTCCAGAACGTAATTCCCAGCCACAAACTGGGACAAACCTACCATGTGATTTGATGTTTTAGGAATGAGTTTAATACATGTAAATGACATAAATTTTCAGATCTTATAAAAAATAAAATGAAAGATGAATTAAGATTTAAAATGGCATAAAAGCTATGATTAGTGCCTAACAAATCCAAGTTAGGAAGATGGGGTCAATTGAGGATCTCATGGAGGCTTTAG
Source organism: Pseudotsuga menziesii (assembly GCA_001517045.1). Classification (NCBI taxonomy): domain Eukaryota; kingdom Viridiplantae; phylum Streptophyta; class Pinopsida; order Pinales; family Pinaceae; genus Pseudotsuga; species Pseudotsuga menziesii. Next base: position 29,360 of record LPNX010319295.1, on the reverse strand, counting down.
TGATTAAAGAGTAGATAGGGTTGAATGATTCAAACCCAATATGCTCCTTAATAACTAGATCCACTTTGGAAATATTCAATAGGAAAATCCTAAGCTAGACATTAGATATTTGTAGCTTCAGAGATGGAGGATAAAGGATAATTTGTCTTACAAGTTTTTAAAACTTGATACTCCTCTTCCCCATGAGAAGATTGGAAGAAGCTTGGACGACAGGAAAAGCACCTCCATTTCCACCCAAAAAATGCTTCTCGTGCAATGTTTTGGTTTGGTAGAAAATAAACGAGAACCATTAGAGGAAATTTCAACTCAAAATGGGCCTTTTAACTTTTATTCAAATTCCATGTCATCATGTGTTAGCTAATGAAATTGCTTTAAATTTGAAATACCGTATAGGTCTTAAACACTTTTTTAATATAAATTTGGGGATAGGTATCATAAAAAAACTACTTTTTTTGTTTGTATTTTTGACATATATCCATGTGTTTTTACTCAAATTTCGATAGGGAGAGCTCATTGGATGAGGAATTAAATCCTGCATCCAACGAATACCCACTCGGCATACTTTTGATGGACCCTGCTACCCCAAAAACAAGAAATACCTGAAAAAACATAATGATGATGTCATCATTCCATTTTTTCAGGTATTTCTTGTTTTTGGGGTAGCGGGGTCCGTCAAAAGTATGTCGAGTGGGTACTCGTTGGATGCGGGATTTAATTCCGCATCCAACAAGCTCTCCCGATCAAAATTTGAGTAAAAACACAGGGAGATATGTCAAAAATACAGATAAAAAAGTAGTTTTTTTCTTTTCTTCCTCCAAAATTAATAAATATTATTTTATTATTTTAACTATTATTTTATTAGTTCATTTTAGGAGGCCCATTTAGAGTTGAAATTTCCTCTAATGAAAGAATTCCAAGCTTTTGGTAGAAAATGAAAAATAAAACACAATTTTGAATTGTAACTTAAAGAAGCGATGAAGAAATGGAGCCAAAATCTGAAAACAAACAATTCTGATAGAGGGAAAATGGTTAAAAAACAGAGGTGGGAAATGCACAGAGAGAACATAAGAGTGCTAAAAGCAGGGAATGGTACAACAAGAATACAACAAAGACAGTTAAGTCTGATATTTTTATGTTTCTATACAAACATTGGATAGGAACATGATGAAGAGGCTAGAAATGAAAATAGCAAAGTTGTATTATATGATAGGTACAATCAAGTCATATAAAATATTAATGCTTAGGGAGAATGTAGGCATTGCGAGAACCCTTACCTTATCAATCGCCTTTCGCCAGGTCCATTGGCCCATACCGCTTGCAAAGAGTTGTCCTAATAAACAGAAAAACACTATGTTAGCTGGCAATTAAATTTATAAATTAAAGAAATAATCCATTCCTAGACTTATTCACAAGTGGTCATTTTGCTAGGCATGAAAAATACCAAAATACTCTATGAAATAAAAAATGGGCATATAATTAAATCAACTATTGCTGTCTAGAAACTATGTTCTTGGGGTAATTCAACCAAGAGATGTGGTTCTGGAGTCACATTCCACATGTCCTGCGAAGGAAATCAACAATCAATCTATCCAGCACACATTTTCCACCAGAATATCAACTCACATTTAAATGCTATATTACAATACCATTGCCTCACTGATGTGGAAACTTGTGTTTGTATTCGACAAGATTTATTTAACCATTGTATTAAAACTAAAACAACACACAAATTTTAAAGTTTAAGACATAAATATATTAAATACACATATAAATAGGTTTTTACTGGAAATGTGTGGACATTGTTAATACCACCATCTTGTCAAACTAGTGTTTTAAAAACCAGTCGAGTCCGAGTTGGTCGAGTTGGCCGAGTTGACCCCCGGTCGAGCTGACTCGGCCTACAACTCAGCTCAGGTGGCCGATTTTATACTTAGTTGGTCGAGTTAGGGTCCAAGTTGGTCAAGTCAGTCAATCTGAATGAGTTTCAACCCGAGTCAGCCGAGTCAGCTGTGGAAGACACCCACAAGAATGCAGACTCCAAAATAACGTGTTTATTTTTTATTTTTAAGATTTTTCTTATTCTAACCATATCTTGAGGCCATAAGATGACCCCCTACCCCTATATTTTCCTCACACTTCTACTGTAATATATTTGTGAGCATTTGGAATTATTGTTGTTTGGATTCATGGAGGCTTGGAGGAGCATCCAACAGTGAAGAACAATCAACATTATTGGAGGAGTTGGATTGTTGGAGACCGGTTTTTTGTTACCTAGATGTATGTTAGCTTCCAGCTAGCCATTGTTTATTTTTTTCTCATTAAATTAACAGAATGCACTTTGAGGAGATCATGGAATGCTTTTGTAGTGCACATATAAATGCATTTTTGTTGACTTATAAAAAAAAATAAAGAAATAGTTTAGGGGAGGAAGTTCATGGATGAACCTGCAGAGCTACGAGCATGGGCTTGTTGTGAGAATCATTGCATATGATGTTTCCATATTTATTCATTCTCCCATTGCATATTCCACATAGAATTCAGGACCCCATTGGATATTTCTTGACCCCTTTTCTATTATTTATTTCTCAACTTTTCTCCTAGCAGTCCTTACAAACTCAGTGACTGACATCTTTTCAATGGCAGTCTCCAACTGCAGAGTTAAACATAGTTACTGGATTCGGCCCTAGGCCTAACTGCACCTGAATCAGATTCTCAAAATATTCAATGTATTTTTCCACCTTGTTTTGACTAATATAGAGTTGTTTACATAGGATAATTAAGGTTAATTAGGGTTAGGGTTTCGAATCCCCGATTCCTGATTTTGGGATGAGTGACGAATCCGTATCGGATTCTTTGGTCGATTCCAATCACACCCATGGTTCGTGTAACCTTGGTGTTAAATTCAAACCATTAAGAAGCAAAACCCTGAACATGAATTTGTTCTCCTCAGGTTCAGGCTCGGGTTTCTTCTTAGGAAGCACTCCAAGGTAGCCCTCATTGCTGCTTCTTTTCCTCCTGGTAGAATATTTTTCCATCTTAGATACAAGAAATGACAAACCGCAGAGGGAATATTGTGTTCTTCTATCGCAACGCTTTCCTACACTTAGAATTTGCAACTGCAAAGTTAAACATAGTTACCGGATTCGACCCTAGGCCTAACCGCACTCGAATCATATTCTTTCGAATCGTATTCTTGGATTCTTCCACCTAGTTTTAACTAATATAAAGTTGTTTACATAGGATAATTAAGCTTAATTAGGGTTAAGGTTCTGAATCCCTGATTCCTGATTTTAGGATGAGTGCTGAATCTGTATCAGATTCATTGGCTAATTCCGATCACACCCAAGGTTTGTGTAACCTTGGAGTTAAATTCAAACCATTAAGAAGCAAAACCTTGAACATGAATTTGTTCTCCTTAGGTTCAGGCTTGGGTTTCTTCTTATAAAGCACTCCAAGGTATCCCTTATTGCTACTTCTTTTCCTCTTGGTAGAAGATTCTGCCATCTTGGACACAAGAAATGACAAACCATAGAGGGAATTTTGTGTTCTTCTATCGCAACGCTTTCCTACACTTAGAATTTGCAACTGTAGAGTTAAGCATAGTTACCGGATTCGGCCCTAGGCCTAACCGCACCCGAATCGGATTCTCGGATTCTTCATCAGATTTTTCCACCTCGTTTTGACTAATATAAAGTTGTTTACATAGGATAATTAAGGTTAATTAGGGTTAGATTTTATAATCCCCGATTGTTAATTTTGGGATGAGTGCCGAATCCGTATCGGATTCTTTGGCCGATTCTGATTGCACGCACTGTTCGTGTAACCTTGGAGTTAAATTCATACCATTAAGAAGAAGACATACTAAGTTGATTTAGTGCTTATAGATGCAAATGTAAATGATATCAAGTCAATTTATTCAATTCAAGATATATGGAATTCGTAGCAAGGTCATCCAGTAGCACTTTAGCATACAAGAGATCATTAGCTATGTAACCATATACAATTCAATTGCAGTATTTAACCAACCAATAGCCTTCCATTCCGAACTATGAGGACTCATATAAATATAGCATCAATAATCCAATATGATAGTTCTAATTATGACAATTTTATAGTAGCAGAAGAAGACATACTAAGTTGATTTAGTGCTTATAGATGCAAATGTAAATGATATCAAGTCAATGTATTCAATTCAAGATATATGGAATTAGTAGCAAGGTCATCCAGTAGCAATTTAGCATATAAGAGATCATTAGCCATGTAACCATAAACAATTCAATTGCAGTATTTAACCAACAATAACCTTCCATTCAAGTATGAGGACTCATATAAATATAGCAGCAATAATACAGTATGACAGTTCTAATTATGACAATTTTATAGCAGCAGTGAAGGTTACCAATGTAAAGTGTATAAGAGTTTTAGTTTTAAATTCAATGTAAACCACACCACTCCAAACCTTCAACACTATTCTTAGCAATATAGGACAACCACCAAATGTATGTTCCATACTTGTAGCTATGCAAATAATTTAAATTCTCAAACTTTATTTACCTCTCTTAAACAATATCACCATCCAACTAATAGTTAACCTTTGATTCACTTTGGTGTTTACTGTGGTTGCAGGTAGGGAGGGCTATCAAAGTTTGATAGTTTGCAGTTTATTGCAAACCGTAGGAATCCGGTGGAAGTGTGTTGATATAGAGCTGTTACAACCTTGTTTTTGAAATGGTTGTTGAAATGGTAACAACCAACATAGATTCCTCTCAAATAGAATACTCGGTGGCCCTTTCAAGAAAAAACATGGCATGGAGTTATCTTGGCACCTAAGAGAATTGGGTTTTCAAGTCCACAGAGCACCAGTTATTGTATTACAATTAACACAATAGACACTTACATATCCTATTAAAAACATTCACAATCTAGCTTTGAACTGTCAATTCATGGGAATTTTGAGATGATGCCCAAAAGGAATGAACAAAACTAGAAACAAAACCACATTTTGCAGACATGCCAACTAGATAAATACCCACAAAATTATATCAATCAAATCCATATTTTATGGTGAGGATATGAACTTGATTACCCTGATCATAAGTCGTGATGTTTGCACAAATCAGAAGCATCGTTGAGAAAGTAAAATCATTCGGCCTCATCCCCATCATCAACACTTGCCAATGCATCTTGAGAGCCTCTTCATATTTCCCATTCAGAGCATACCCTACAATCATATAGCTCATAGTGATCAATTACCCCCAAAATGTGAAATGACAACAAGAAAACATAGACATGGCAGCATTAAAATATCTCATTCCCTTCTTCCTTTTCCTTGATAACTGTTGGTTTTATTTCTCACATTGAATTTCCCAAGCTCACTTGGACAGATCGTGCTTCATGCTTGCAAGGATATTTGAGCCATTTCATCTCCACCACATCCACAACAATGAAAAAAATCATGAATAAAATAAAAACAAAATAGGTAATCAAGAAAAACATAGAAGGAAATGAACCTGAAGGTCTAAACATTGCTGCCATTCTGGAGGTGGGGTAGGTGGTTCTAGAAGCATGGGCTCACATGCGAAGGGAGTGGATGATGCACTAATAGGAAAATTCCTTCACCCGCCCTTCCTGTAAAAAAAATATCATAGCTTGTTCCATATCCTTCAGTGAAAGTTCAAAATTGAAAACCCAGCCGGAGCAGATCCTACGCGGGTTTTTTTGAATGCTAATGAGCTAGTGTGCGGGTGTTTTTTAATTCTACATTTTCTTGTTTGTTTATTTGTATATTTGTATATTTTGTGTTTTGTTTTGTTTTTTTATTTTTTTATTTATCTTTTGTTTTGTTTATTTTGGGTTTTTTTTATTTGCATATTTTATATTTTGTTGCATTTTAAATTAATTATAGTTAAACAACTCTATGTTTTTAAATTAGTGTAGTTTAATTTAATTTAATTTAATTTAACTAGGATTTTGTCATAATTTGTATTGGTTGCATTGCTTATAGTGAGATACTATACATAAGTCCCTTCAAGGAAAAACACGATGATGATGACGATGACAATGATGATGATGATCATGATGATGATGAAGATGACAAAGATGATGGTGATGACGAAAACAACAACGATCATCATCATCATCATCCTTGTCATCATCATCACCATCGTTATCATCATCGTCATCAATATCATCATCATCATCATCATCATCATCTTCATAATCATCATCATCGTCATCGTCATCATTGTCATCATGATCGTCTTCATCATCATCATCTTCCTTATCATCATCATCATAATCATCATCTTCATCATCAACATCTTCGTTATCACTATCAGCATCATCATATTCGTCGTCATCATCATCAGCATTTTCATCTTCATCATCATATTCATCATCAACATCATCCTCATCCAATTCATCGACATCTCCATTATCATGATCTCAATCATCATCATCATTTTCATTATCATTGTCATCATATTCATCATCATCATCATATTCGTCATCATCATCTTCATCATCTCAATTTTAGGGGGAGATCAGTGAATGAAGATGTCTACATGATAGGGGGAGTAGCTAGTTGAGTGAAAAATTAAGGAGTGCTCCTAACACCCATTCCAAGGACTAATCTATCAATTCAATATGATCCAAGGAGGCAGTAAAAAAAAATACAACTTTTTGGGCCCTATGAAGCCTCCTGTTCTTAGATTTGTGCACATGAAGAGTCAAGACTTATGGACCTAGTCTGGTTTATTAAAAGAGGAAGATCCAAACTGGGCAGTTTGGTAGTTCCATAAAGTGCATTCTTTATAGGAGTGAATAATCACTCATAACCATTCTATTATAATGTTGGGGAAGCTTAGAACATTTTAGTGAAGATGTTGATCTTGATGATGATGATGATGATGATGCTCTTGATGATGATGATGATGATGATGATGACGATGATGATGATGATGACGATGATGACGATGAAGATGATGATGATGGAGATGATGATGATGATGATGATGATGTCAATGATGATGAAGATGGTGATGTTGATGATGATGGTGATAATGATGACAATGAAGATGATGATGATGATGATGATCAAGATGGTGGTGTTGTTGTTGATGATGATGATGATGGTGATGTTGATGACGATGAAGATGATGATGACGATGATGACGATGACGATGATGATGGTGATGATGATGATGATGAAGATGGTGATGATGATGATGATGATGATGATGATGACGATGATGAAGATGATGATGATGATAATGATCTTGATGATGATGGTGATGATGATGATGATGATGATGATGACGATGATGAAGATGATGATGATGATAATGATCTTGATGATGATGGTGATGATGATGATGATGATGATGATGATGATGATGAAGATGAATACCCGACCTTTCCTTCTTGGGAGGAGAAGAAAACTAAGGGAATCCACCTCCTATTTGTTTTGTTTCACTATGAGGGAAACACCTCATAGCAAAGGATTTTAGGGTTAAAAGATTAGAAAAAATTGTCCCAAAAAACTCTGCTACAACCTTTGTTATTGGTAGCATAGGTTATAAAGAATATTCAACATAACTAAAAAATTCTAGGTAGCCAGAGTTTGTAGTGGAGGTTTTCTTTTCCGGTGCTTTACGATATATAATTTGCACTGGTACATGTGTTTTATAATATATGCAGTGATGCATATAATACAATAATATGTATTGGTGTGTATTCATTATTTTCAATGCACCAGTGCGTATATTGTAATGTCGGTGCACCAATGCATACATTGTTTGATATAGGCACCAGTAAGTATAACATAAAAAATCAACGATGCATACTTTTTATTATAAGTGCATCAGAGCATATTTTTTATTATACATCAATGGATGCATATAAAATGCATAAAGTGAGATGGTGCATAATTGATATTAGAAACACATTGGTGCATATATCATGTAAAGAGAATCGATGTGTATATGTCCTAAAAAAACATCGGTTCATACATTATGTAAAAGAGCACTAATGGGTAAAATAGTTTGTTATCTTAGTTCAAGGAAATGTAAAAGATACACCAACTAGTTGAAATAATAGAATGTGTATGGTTCAATGATGAAATTTTCCACACCGTGGATATGCAAATGCTATTTATTATTTTTACAAATTTTCAATTACTCATTAGAAAATCATTTTTTTATAATAATATTTTTTTTTTATATTTATTTGTTGCAATTGGATATAAGAGCCGATTAAACTTTTGTTCATTGTAACCATGAAAATCATTCATATAATTAAATTTGAATTAATTATCTACAAATCATATATTTTTAAAGTAATATTTATTTTTATTTCTTAATTATTGTGCTTAGATAAGCACGTTGATTACACCTTTGTTCATGGTCACAATGTACATCATTCATATATATAATCAATAACGTAAAATTTTGTGAAATTAGAGAATACGATAGATGAAGAACCCATTTAATCGATAGATGTAGTGACAAGTAATTGTCTTACCTACACCATACCAAACAGTAACTTGTCAAATACATTAGATATAAGTATATTTCTAAATGCAGTTTATTATATACCAATTTCTATATATAAAAACATGAAGACTGTGATGAATAGGATTGTCATTGATGACAACATTAATGACAATCATTTTGGAAAATTATCGCAATTTGGTGACAAACAGGAAAATGACTTAAGTATGGGGAAATTAGTAAAAATTTCCTTAGGGAAATGCACGCCATAATTTATAGGAGAATATAAATGCCCACACCACATGGGGTCCTGTAGATTGTTGTTTTTCCTACTTGACCATGTCTTAAGTTTGTCCTAAAAGTGCCCGAGGGAGAAGTTATGGACCTACCAAAATAGGGGTTTGTGCCAGAGCAAGCAAAAATGGCTAAGTAGCCTCAGAAAGATGCCCGCCCTAAATTATGGGTTAGAGTAAATACCCGTAGCACATGGGGGTCTTGTAGTGTGTTGGTTTGTCTACCTAACCATGGTATTATTTATCTTTAAGCATGTCTGAAGAAAAAGTTGAATATACCAAAATGAGGTTTTAGAATATATTTTGGAGAAAGTCCTGAAAATGACTAAGTGTTGGAAAACTAGCTTAGGTAGCCTTAAGAAAATTCCCGCCACAAATTGTGTGTTGAAGAAAATGCCCACACCATATGGGGGTGTTGTAGATTGATATTTGGCCTACCTAACCATGTGTTCAGATTGTCTTGGAAGTAGCCGAGGAAGAAGTTATGAACCTACCAAAACAATTTTTTAGGCAGATTGGACCAAACTAAGAAAATCGTCCAAGTGTTGGAAAAAATGGCTCATGTGGCCTTGGGAAAATGCCTGCCGTACCTTATAGGTGCATGATAAAAATTATCTGAAGCTATCATCTTACAGCTTGTTGAAGAGGCTATCTCACCATGGTCTCAGTTCTCAAAGCAGATGTTTGATGACAAAGATATTGGTTTGCCAAAACAATGTTTTAGGCTGTTTTGCACTATTCCAGTACTGACAAAACTGCCTCAGTGGCCTTAGGGAAATGCCCACCCTATCTCATAGGATGATGAGAAAAATAATATTAAAGTGTTAGGCTATATTTTGTTGATGCGTGCATCTAACCATTGTCTAATTTATCCCGTGGAGTGTTGTATGACAAAGATATAAATCTGCCAAAAGTAAGAAAAATAGTATTTTGCATTTTAAGAACACAAGAAAATTGGTCGTGTTAGATTCAGGAAATTGAAAAGTCATTTTGAAATGGAAGCAAGGAGGGGTTATTTTGATGATTAAATTCATCAGGTATCATAGTCATGTTCCTTGGTGAACTAACTATCCATCCATACCTTCAGGTTGTCTTATGATGGTCTCATATGCAAAATATCAATTTGCCAAAAATAGGAAAAATAATATTTTGCATAGTGAGAACAAAAGAAAATTGACAGTGTTAAAAAAAGGAGTTTGAGAGGTCAGTTGGAAATGCCCACCAAGGGCTGTTTTTGTGCAAGCAAATTTATCAAATGTCATGGATCCATTCTTTGGTAAGTTTTCCATCTGCTCTTGACTTCAGGTCTCCATAGAGTGTTCACACGTGTGAAATAAGAGTCTTCCATCATGGGAAGAAATATGTTTTTTTGTTCAAAAGAGGTTGATAAGCTATTTTGAAATGCTTTCCAGAGGTTGTGTGTGTGTCAACAGATTTATCTTGTGATATGGTCTTGTTCATTGTTGAAATGGCTATCTAGCCATGCTTGTAGGTTTCCTTATGGTGATCACATGATGGAGAAATGAATCTACCAAAGTAGAAGAAAAAATGTTTTTACAAGTTAAAAACAATTTTGTCCAAGTGTTAAATTAAATAGTTTGGAATCCTATTTTCAAATGATCTCCAGATAATGCGTGTGTATCAAAAAGTTCAAAATGTGACATGGGTATGATCCTTGTTGAGGTGGCTATCCAACCATACTTTTAGTTTGCATTATGATGGTCATATATGCAAAAGATGGACATGCAAAGTTAGTGAAAAATAATAAACAGAGTTTATTAAATAAGAAGCTACAAGAATGTATTTAGAAAAATAAACAGAAATTTAATAAAAAGAATTAAGACAGAGTTTTGAAGAGACACATCTTACTATTGGAGAGATGTAATGTTTAGAAGAAGTTTTAATTTATTATTTAATTAAAACAATAAATAACAAACAAAGATTCAAAGAGGTGTCTAAGCATGATGACATGGCAAGGTGTAATTGGGAGAAGACATGAAGGACATAGATGACTAAGGACATGCATAATGACATTGACAAGCAAGCATGACAAGCATGGAACATCTAGAGAGTCAAATGACCCATTTTGTGGTCATTTGAAGACGATTTAGGCAAGACAAAGATGCTGGTGCAAAGATGACAAGGAGATGGTGACATGACAACAGACAAGCAAACTTGATGACAAAGATGAATATGGGCATGATAAAATAGTGGACAAGGAAAATATTGTGGGCATATTTAGAAGATCATACGGGCATGCTAAACGAGGACAATTGTAGGCATGCTAAATGAGGACAATTGTGGGCATGATAGAAACTATTGCGGGCATAAGGTATTTCCTATTGTGGGCATCTTATCAGCACTACCTGCGGGCATCCTGGTGTGAGCTGCGGGCATAAGGAAGGACTTGTCGCGGGCATTTGTGGGAGTTGTGGGCATATTTGATGGCTCAAATGAGGAGTTGCAGGCATCTTTAAACCCTAGCTGTAGGCATCTAGATAGCCCTTGCGAGCATCTGAATACATCACTTACTGGCACCTTGAAGATGGACAATGTGGGCATACTTAAAATGATGATGATGTGGAAAATTAAATAAATTTTGGTTAATGATGACAAAAATAAATTGGTGATGAGGTCAGTCTCCTAAGACATGGAAATAAAAAAATATTTACGGCCAGAAAAGGATGCATGCTTACTGACCCATGCGTAAGCAACCAAGAGTCGTTGAAAACTGGCATTGGTTTGGCGGGTGTGATTTCTACTAGTAGTTTAAAGGATTAATTGTATTAGTTTTTCGTTGGTGCATTCATTATATATGAGATTATGCTAAATATTTTGTGGAATTCATGTCCAAGTGACTCCTTTTCTTAATTTCTTGCTCCGATCTGTGTCCATAAGAAATTAGATCTCCTTTCGTCATATAGCCTGCCCTGCTCTGCCATAAATCCAATAATTTGAATATTTGCTTCTTGCATTTGAAGGCTTCCGGCAAAGGTAGTATGCTTAGTAGGTCAATGTGATCCTGTAGAATCTATAGAAAGTACCTCAAATGGCAATATGTAAGTCAAAATAAGTTCATTTTATTTCCCGCGATGAGGTCCCAACTGTACCCCCTTTCAAATTAAATTTGAAAAAATAAGAATTTTAAATTAAAGATAACCATATATCGTCGATATAGAGATGAAACTATGTCGAAGATTAAAAAACGTTGATATTGCCACGGTTTTTCCCCCATGATAAAAAAAAATGAAGTATTAATCCACAAATGTTCAAAACATGGAAATATTCCATGGAAAAATCCACCCATATGTATTAGTGAATATACTTGGGTGGGTAGAACTTCTTTCAGATGTAATCGAAATTTTTTACCCATGTGTTTATGGGGTTTCCTTATTTTCCATATTTGTCAATAAATTTTCCCACCAACAATGTACGGAGGTTGACATCTTTAAGGATGCAATGGTGATATTTTCCCCTTTGGAGAGTTGATTCATGGAGTAGTAAGATTCCAATTGTTGAACCCAATTTTCAATGGATTTCGCGTCAATCTTTCCTTCAAGATTCAGTATGTCTAGATTCATTTGCACTTTGAAGGGGCTGATTTTATCGGAGTGGGGTCTCGTCAAGGATTCTATGGATGTTGAAGCAAAACACATGAGAATCTTGTTGAACTGGGAGAACATATCGGTTCATTGGAAAGATAGTGATTTTTCTATGAGTTTCTATGCCTCTTTAGTTGCATGTCTATTGTCTGCTTCTTTCGCCATCCTTTCTGAAGTCGAAGATAGTGTATTCTTGTGTTGCTGAGTTTTTGAGCATGTTTGAACATGCATAAGTTAAATAACTTTGATGGAAATGCTTATGTAACTTAAGCTCTGATACCAATGATACAGTTCGTGCCCAGGTGTGCATTGGGGACAATAGTTCGACTGAAGGAGTCAAGCCATATTATGGAGGAAGCATAAAAATAATAGGTAAAGCAGGAACTACATTATATAGACAAAAAGTATGCGCACAGACAATATGCAAGAATTGAAACCAGTTTCTATTAATACTTCTTCTCCATGAAGGTTGATCGATGTATACTACAATAGTGTACATGTTTATATAGAATGATGAGACGCTTGGGTGACTACCCATTATGTTCAATTACAAAAGAATTTATAATGGTTCAGAAGTTCAACCTTCGCATACGACTAGAAGATAGAGAGACACTCTGTCGATGTTCGACAGTTGTCAGTGTCGATAATGCATGTTAAGATGCTGTAGTTCGAGTGTGAAACCTGTCGAGGTTGTCGAAGTCAGTTGTGTCGAGGTTCGGACTTGTCGAAGCCGACTGAACCTATCGAAGTAGCCAAAGTGATAGACTTTGTCGAAGTTCGACAACATGCCAACTACTGAGTGGATCATCACTTATGAAATATTTTGAGTTAGCCTTTTCTTCTTCATGCTTAATTTCTTTTGAGTGTCCTTAGTTATACTTCATCACAAACAATAGTGTTATCATTTGTATCAATGCAACGATGTTATATCCATCCAATAAAAAATGGCTTCTAGTTCCTCCTTGTCTTGTTCTCCATGAGAATTCCTTTCCATTCTTGGTTTTCTACTCCTCTTTAGGCCTTGCAACAATGCTTTTCCATTGTCTTGGTATCCAATATTGGTGTTTACCATGAGGGTTCTTCACGAAAATTGGGCTCTAACACCTTACTCTCTCTAAACATTAGAAGAATGAAGCATTCATATTTCCAACATCGATTGTCCATATGGAATGAAATTTTAATCTCCCCACAATTAACCAACAAACCATGATTATTCCCCTTGATCTCTGTTCATGTTTGGTTTCAATGCTGGTGTGTTTTTTTGTAATTCCAAGATAATTCCCAATAAAAAATTCAAGTTCACTTTTCCCCTACAATTCTACTCTCATAAAACCTATCTCAAAACATAAACAATGTTTTATATTTTGTTGTTACTTCATATATGTTTTCAATATAGATACCTATAAAACAATTAAAATTTTGTTGTGTTAAGAATAAAAAATGGATTCCCTGGTTTTGAATTTGCAATCAAAAGTACAAGTTGACCATATCTTAGTGCATGCAAGAAAAAAAATATATGTATACTCTAGTATTTTAATATGCCCACACAACAATTTATATTTCTATTATACATAACTCTCTATCTTTGTTATGCACAATTGAATAACACAAGACTTAATGTACTATTCTACCCAATTCCAAATGGAATCTAATGCCATTTTAATTATGTTTACAAAAGCACATTTTTGTAGGAACTTGATCAAACGGAACTACTATGAAACAAGTTTAATTATAAACATTTTGGCATAAACAACTTGAGAAAATCATAGAGATAGTTGTGTTTACCACCACATCCTTGATAAAGTGTAATACATAAGTGTTCTTTTACACGTGGTTTCTAGAACACAAAACAAAACATATTAACCCAACAGTCAGAGCAAACTACCAATGCAAATGGTTTTAGTGTTGTGGGTATATCAACACTGTTATTAATTAAAGACAAGGTCAATTCTATGCACATGAGTTGCATGAATACACCCAGTGGTTATGTAATATCCCAATTTTTGTACCCTTGTAAATAAAGTTTTAAATATGAATTTTTTTTTTGAATTGATGTTGAGTTTGGTGTTTCTGGAGCATCAAATAGTGTCATGTCCCCTTTTTTGGTGACATATGGATCATCCTATTAGCCATTTAGTCCCTATGGTTTTAGGAGAAAAGTCCATTAAATGCTTGGGATTGGATTTTGGAACAAGGCAATTAATTAGAAGTAGTAATTATCATTTCCTAATGTTTGAAGATGCACTTTGGATAAATTATTTTTCACAAATAAGATTTTATTTTAATAAAATAATGGATACGATGGGACATGAGAGTGCATTACGAGATAAGTTTTGATGAAGATAAAGTTTAGAAAAGAAGAAATAAAGGAGAAAACATCTAAAGTTGGAAAGCAGAGAAAGAAGGAAACATGATAAAATAGAGGAAAGTTGGAATAAAGCATAAAAGACAGTAAAAGATGGAAAAGAAGGAATAAAGCATAAAGCAGAATAAAAAAGAAAGAAGGCTAAAGCAAAAAATCAGGTGAAAGCGGGATGAGGCAGAAAAGTAGGAAAAAACATTCAAAATCAAAGCAAAAGCATGAAAATAAAAATTATGGAAGTAAATAAAAAAGTAAATCATGAAAGAAAAGAACCCTTATCTATCCATGAGGGAACACTAGCCTATATTGCTTATTCAACAAGACATATCCAATCTATAAAAGAAGGGGTGCGCACCAGTAGTCCATCTTTTGATAGTTTGTGAAATGAATTGAGAGCATTATGCTTCTCTGACTTGGGATATATTCCCTTAGTCCAAGTCGGGAGATGTGCTCCATTTTTCTATTATGAGGATGAGGGAATATAATATTCATTATTTAGCTTATTTCGGGTCCTATGATCAGATACAGTGAAGTTCGAGCCATTTGCAATGATTGAAGAATCCTTCTAGTTCAAATATTCATATTTTCCTAGTTTCTTCTCATGGAGAATTCTCTCTTCTTCTCTTCTATTCTTAAGATCAATTCTTGATGTAATTCAAACTATGAAGGATGCCATTGATGTTATATTAGACCTCTGATATTTATTTTCCTATTACAATTAATAAAACTATGATTTATGTCCTATTTTGTGCAACTATGCTAGATGAGTATTTAAATTGATATAGTTTTAGTGCTTGAGTCATGAATGCTTCAAATCAACTCCAAATTAGATTCTTCCAATCTAGTTGAGTAGTCCTAAGAGTCATTTTCACTAATTTGCCACTAAAAATTTCTCAAAACTTCCTCAAATGTGTTGATGTGAATCCTAAGAGTTCATTGCCATATTTTGTTTTTCTTTAAGCTTATCCAAGTCCAAAATTCACTTCCATTGGTTTCCAGAATTCTTGAATCAAATGATTTAGTTTTCATATGCTGGGTTGCCCAAAAGCCTTGGGAGTAAACTTAGTCTCACTAATTTTGAAACCATAAAAGGTCTCAATGATTTGTGCTATTATAAAACATGACTATTGAGCAATAACAATAAAAAATAAACAATAAGAAAGATGCAAATATTAAACACATTACAAGATAGACACCAATATAACGTGATTCACCCAAGATGGTCTACGTTCACACAAAAATTTCTAGTCCTTTCTTATTATACCATCCAACAAAATGAAGGGATACAAATTGAAGCAAACCCACTACACTTCCTCTTCACTCTCTCATAGTCTCTCTCACACAATCACAAAGATTATTTTTACAATGCCATAATTCAATACACAGTCATATTATAATTATTTCCTTTTATAGGGGAATTACCATGGGAAAATACCACAAGTCACCCAATACCATGGGCCTGTAAACTGTTTCCCAACAAAATATCCCAAAAATTTCTTTTGGGGGATTCACCACCAAACCCTCTTTCTCAGGGGCACTACCCCTAAACCCCCGCTGAAGGTCCACCAACCCCTAAAGCCCCCAACCGGGGGGGGGGAATCCCCGCTGCACCCCCCCTACTAGGACAAGTGTATAGTAAAACTGAGGTACAAACATGGATGAACAATTATCTATGAATCAGGAATATTGGGATCCGCGACCAACATGTGGAAAGGAAACTTGAGATTGTGCAAATCCTTTTAATGAATTCTAATCTGATGTTACTATGATATCATTTTTTTTCAGGCTTGTCTTAACCACTTTTCATAACCATCCCATGAGTCTTAATGCACTCCAGAATAATCCAACATTGTTGTGATCAAAACTAGTCAATCCCAGTCGATTTCTAGCACCTAGTTTTGAGTCTTTCTAATTGAATATTAGTATTATGGTTGATATCTATTGATATCTGATTTGGGTATATTACAAGTGGCATCATATCACTTTCCTCTAATCCCATAGAAATTAATCCTTCAGTTGAAGAAATGTTATAGATCACGTGTAGATCACAAATTCAAGTTGGCAGTTATGAGGCTCATACCAGTAGGTGATGAAGATTTCAAGCCATATGAGGAAGAATAAATATATACATAGATGGAGGACTACCACGAGACGAGGATGGTTACATTAGTAACCAAGTGTAAAGTGAATATAGAGGGGGTGGACCACCAATGTTTGATATAATTGGTAGTATAGTATTCTTTGGAGGAAAGCCACTAAAAGTTGATCCTTATGAGTACCTTTGAACATACCAAGCATTAAAAAAAAGATCCATGAATTCTTGTATTTTCGAGAGTTATGTGAAATGGAGATTAGTATCATATTCTCAACAATGTGTGCAATAGAAGTGGAGAAAAGGTTGCAACAAAATGAAGTCTCAACATCAAAGTGTTCTACATCAAATCTTTGTGAAGAAAATGATTTAGACAAGGGTGAATCCACAATTGAAGATAGACATTTGAAGGAGCATGAAAATGGTATAAATCATCTTGTTTGTGGAATCCATGAATAAAAAGAAGCAAAGATATATGGAGAGAAACCAAAGTCATTGCAAGATGTTGGTAGTGAAGGAGAAGGGTGTGTAAAAGAAGATTTAGACATTCTAGACATGGACAGTATAACATCTACCGATGAATGTCTTGATGAGATACCTACTGATGGGTATTATGGTGAGGTTCCTA
Organism: Pseudotsuga menziesii; assembly: GCA_001517045.1. Classification (NCBI taxonomy): domain Eukaryota; kingdom Viridiplantae; phylum Streptophyta; class Pinopsida; order Pinales; family Pinaceae; genus Pseudotsuga; species Pseudotsuga menziesii. The sequence continues at coordinate 11,894 of LPNX010319295.1, read as the reverse complement.
TTGATGGCTGCATAAGGGTTGATGTGCCTACTGATTGTTGATGTATATGTAACTTCATAATGTATTTTACTTGTATTTATTATATATTGTAACCCGATGTTTATTTTGGGATGTACTTGAGTTATGTCATGCCCCGATGTTCCTATCGGGAAGGTCTATCATGTAAACAAGTCATGTCAAGTCATTGTGGGTAACCCTCTTATTGTCTAAGGGTTAAAGTCCCTACAGTTCCGAGGCACTAGGGTTATTAGACTCTCCTAGTGAGGTCAGCCCTAGTAGGGTTTTTGTCATGTTGGGATTAGTATAAATAGAGAGCTAGACTCTCTATTTATCACACAACTCATACACACTCAAGTGTAGCGCATAGTTGAGGAAGGAGAAGACACTGGGGCTAGACAAGAAGAAGGTTACTACTGTTGGGAGATCACTTACTGTTTTGGGTTCTGCTTTTGGTGCTGATTCTATCTCTGAGGAAGTTGTGGGGTTTTCACCATTTATGGTTTCCCCAAGGATAAACACTGTGTTCATTGTCTCTTGTGTTTGATTGCTGTGCTTGTTATTCTCTCAGTAAAGATCCTAATATAATGCTAGCTTAATGATGAAATTCTAACATGGTATCAGAGCAACCTGAGAAGAAGACACTATGCAGCTGTGGGAACTAGGGATTCCTAGTTTGTGGATCTTCCTCCATAGATTTTCAGCAAAAGTAAGGTGGAATAACTCTCCTCCTTAGGGCACATCTTTCTGTCGAAGCAGAATCCAATTCTAAGGTTTTTCAGTTTTGGACCCAACATTACTGCCAGAAATTAGGGCTTTTCACAAAAGAGGAATTTTTTAATGAGCCCATGCTTGGATTGATCTCTTCCCCAAAATCAAAGTTAGGGATAAATTTCAAGGCATTTGGGTGGATATAACTCCAAAAAATCAAAACCCTAATTTGCTACTAAACTAGCACTGTAGGATTTCAGATCTAAATCCAGATCCGACATATTGACTTGGTAAGATCTAAATATTTTGTATTTCCATTTGAGGTTCTCAATTTAAGATGCCTCATCATACCAAGCTTGATGAAAAACTTGAGGGAGATGATAACTTCTGAGCCTAGATGTATAGGATCTCCTTGGTCCTGGAAGAAAATGAGTTGGACTCCTATATTAATGAGGAGGTTCCAGTTCTAGAGGGAGATGAGGCTAAGGCCTTGCATAAGAAGAAGTTGGTTATGGCAAAGAGAATCATTGCTGATTCTATCAAGGATCATCTCATACCACAGGTGTCCTCCCTCAAGACACCTAAAGCTATGTTTGATGCCCTAACCAAATTGTTTGAAGGGAAGAACATAAACATGAAGATGACTCTAAGAAACCAATTGAAGAATGTGAAGATTCAGAATGTTGAGATTATTCAGTATTACTTTATAAGGGTTTCTCAGATCAAGGAGCAGCTGGAAGCAGTAGATGAAGAAGTGGAAAATGCAGAGATTGTGATGACCACCTTGAATGGTCTCCCTAGATCATGGGACTCTTTCATTCAAGGAATATGTGCTAGAAAGAAGTTAGTCAAGTTCAGCAGAATGTGGGAAGAATTCTCTCAAGAAGAAGCTCAAATAGCAGCTTGAGAAGAGAATATGGGAAGTGAAGATCAAGCTCTCACAGTTCACTCCAAGAAAAAAAGAAGGAGCCATTATCACTCCAAAGGTACGATCTCACACTCAAGAAAATATCTGAATACTATTAAATGTTACACATGTGATGAGAAAGGTCACATATCCAGATTATGCCCTAACAAAAGAAACCTAAAAAAGAAGGGAAACAAGAGAAGACATCATGCCCATGCTGCAGAGGATTATGAACCTTCCACAAAGAGAATTAGACAAGAAAGTGATGATTCTTCAAGTGAGGAAGAATATGTATTGATCTTTGCTCTCACGGGAACTGTTTCACATGGAAGCAATGATTGGCTCATAGACAGTGGTGCTTCCAAGCACATGACGAGATTCAAAGAATCATTTGCGAAGCTATCTGAACAATGGCCACCTCATAAGGTGAAACTTGGGGATGACTACCAATATCCAATAAAAGGTAGTGGTGAATCCTCCTATAAACTAGACTCGGGAAAGTCTTTGAAGATGAAGAATGTATTATTTGTTCTAGGACTAAAGAAGAACCTTCTCTCTATATCTGCATTAGATGCAAAAGGAATGAGGGTTTATTTTGTAGATGGCTAAGTTCTTATGTGGCCAAAGGGAAAGACTTTTGACGATGCAATAGTGATTGAAGAACAAGAAGGAGGTCTATACAAGTTGAAGGGCCAACCAGATCAAGCTTTGGTTCATGACACAGTAGAACCAAATGAACTTTGGCATAGAAGGCTTGCACATGTGCATTACAGAGCACTACCAATTGCAAGCAAATCTGTTGAAGGTCTTCCAGAAATTCAAGCAAAACATGAAGGGGTATGCAAAGGATGTGTGAAAGGAAAGAACACAAAGAAGACATTTCCAAGTAGCGAAAGCAAAGCAAAAGGAATCTTGGAAATTATCCACTCCAATGTATGCAGACCAATGTCATCATGCTCACTAAGCGGGTATGTGTACTATGTCTCTTTTATTGATGACTTTTCTAGGAAGACATGGATTTACTTCATGAAGAATAAAGATGAAGTGTTCAGCAAGTTCAAGGAATTCAAAGCCTTGATCGAGAACCATACTGAAAAGAAGATCAAGACTTTTCGATCAGATAATGGCGGAGAATTCAATTTATATGAGTTCAAGGAACTATGTAAAGACTCAGGGATTAAGAGGGAGTTGTCTACTCCTTATAATCCACAACAGAATGGGATTGCAGAGAGGAAGAATAGAACTATCATGGAAGTTGCAAGAGCTATGCTTCATGATCAAGATATTCCTATGCATCTTTGGGCAGAAGTAGCCAGAACAACAATGTATGTACAGAACCATACTCCACACAGAGTACTCAAGAACAAGACTCCTAAAGAAGTATTTTCCGGCAAGAAGCCAGAATTCAGCCATCTCAGAATATTTGGTTGTCCTGTGTACATACACATTCCAAAAGAGAAGAGAACAAAATTAGATCCTTCAGGAAAGAAGGGTATATTTGTGGGATACTCTGAAAGCTCAAAGGCTTACATAATATACTTCCCAGGGTTCAAGAAGATTGACATCAGCAGGGATGTAACATTTGATGAAGATTCAGCCTACCTCAAATCCAAAAAGAAACCTGTTGAAGAACCTGAAGAAGCAGAAGCTCCCAGAATTCATGATACAATTGTTACAAAGAGAAATTCCTATGGCTTGGGATACCACAACAGATAGCTTGACTCCAGAAATCAATCTTTTCCAATATGCAATAGAAAGTTGATGTCTAACACTAAAGAATCAGAACTCATACCTTATTCCGGACGGTTGAAGTAGATCCCCGTTGAGCTTTCCAACTTCATCTTGAATTGATAAATTACTTCCTCAACAACAAGTAAACAATACAAGCATACTATATATCATGGTGTTAGATCTACTCTAGCATATATAATCAACAATGTATAAGCATTTGAAATAATCCCATGGATAAAATATTCATTCAAACACACATTATTGGATAGGAAAAGATATTTCTATTAATATAAATCAGAGATTACAATAGATACAACCTCTGTTGGCACGTCTGCGAATCGGAGAAACTGAATCCCCCAGTTGGGCCTCCACCACCTCAATCCTCCATCTCTCGATAGCAAGTTCACAAGCAAAAGGAAAGCTTGGGAATAACACAAAAGTGCTCCAAGGGACAAAGGGATGCAGACTCAAGCATAAGTTTTGGAAACAATGGACTATAGTTTCTTTGCTCTCAATTCTCTCATATGCCTTCATTGTACCATAGAGTTCCTTATATATCTTTTCAAAGGGGTAATGAAAGGTTGAATCCAAGCGATCTCAAGGCATAGGGAAGGCCAGGAGTCAAGTGAGTTGGATCCATGTTAAGGAAAACTCCAAAAGGATTTGGATTTTGTACACATCTCGATGTACGTGGTTTTAGGGGTCAAACCTGCGTATATACATGATTAAGGGTTTAAAATTCTCGTGTATCATTTTTCACATGTTTTTAGGGATGGTCAAGGAAACATCAAAGGACAAAAAATGGTCCACGGGGTCTAAGGAGTTTGCAGCGGGATAGGGGAAGGCCATACAAAGTGTGATTCACCTGGAGTGGTAAAATCAGCTATAACAGATGCCCCCTAATGTGTGAGGTCATAGGGGTCATATGATGGCCGAAATACATTATAAGTCCATCCCAGAAGTGGAGTGATGAAGGATCCCAAATGGAATACCAGCCACCCAATCAGCATAGTACAATGATACAACTCTGTACATAACTACAAATACATATAGCAGTCTTGGATACATAAGAGTACAATGGCCATGAATAGGCATGACACAAGATATCACATAAGTGGTCATCGCCACGTGAAATATACATAGATCAGAATATCCATGATGAAGATATACAAAGGACCATGATCTCCATAATGGCTGAAGATATACAAAGGACCATGATCTCCATAATGGCTAAAGATATATAATAGATCAAAATCTCCATAATGGCTGGAAATGTATGACATGTACTGGAATCAAGTCACGAGAGCTGAAATCTCATGAACACTGGCACAATCAAGGAGGTAGCATATAAGAGATGCCACCAATCTGGAAGGTCTTCTACACACACTGCTACGAGTACATGTCCTACTATGTGAATAGAGGTGTCGAGGTTGAACATAGTAGTCCATCGTCTGATTACCGGTCATTGATGTATACTGTTAATAGACGCGAGATCACCCACCGATAATGAAAATGGGAATCAAGGTACTAGAGTGTAAACTAACAAGTGTGAATAGATGTGTTGAGGTCAAACACTTGAGAGGATCCATCGATCAGGGGACATTGATGTATTCCCAAAAACTGTCGATGGTGAGAGAACCTGCCACTAATGACTGCAAGTCTCAAGGCACTCAAAATGACTCTAGATTCCAATCCAAGAATAAATGATCTGAAGTCGATGGGATGAAATCCGCTGGAAGGAAGGCATTAAGGCATCCCCCATCATCCAACACGAGGTTCTCAGCAAAGCTATATAATGTGGAAGGACTCGATCATAAGGTGCACGAACCAGTAACTGTATCGGGAATGGCCGACATGCAACGTCAAGATAACTGAGGAATGGCCGACTCAGGCTTCAACTTCCTTTGAACAAGAGCATAACGACATATGGTGACTGAATAAAGGCAGCATAGACTCTATATTCAAACTGGGACATCTTTGCGACACAGGAGGCATCGACAGAGGCTCCATGGGGACTGGAAGCTTAACCAGTCGGTGGAGATAAACTCAGATAAATGAGTACAGCTCCTAAAATCAAACTATATCCCAACCAATGGATGTGATATATAGTGCTCTGTTCAAAGGTGACATGACTCGACAGCTGCCAAAGATAACATCTTTCCTTGTCTGGCTTTTTAGTTTTTTGATTTTTTTGGACTTTTTCAATTATTTAAAAGCTTGAAAAAGAACAAAATTGCTTTATAGTTACAGACTAGGAGGAGACAAGTGTCATAAGGGAAAACAAACTAGTTCCAAGCAGTGGAACTGTTGAGGACCGGAAATTCGCAGGCAACAACAGTAAGGGATTCTCCCCAGTCAACGTTCCCAACTAGCCCGTGACTGTTTGGAATGGGGAACCTGTCCGGTTTGCGGTCCGGCTACCGTAGGTCAAAGTAACAAAAACAAAGGCTTTACCAGTTGTGGCCCGGTCCACCATGTATTTTTTGTATTTTTTTTTGACTTAATGTATGATATGCAAGTGCCTAATTGACCATGCAGGGTGATAAGATGCAAGGAGCAGTCACAACATGATGCGCAGGTTCTTACCTCTCGTCTTAGCATTCACAAGCATCTAAATCACATACAACAAGAAATCAAAACTAACTACCTAAACTATCCCTAGGGAGTAGGATTATCATTCATTGGTGAGTAATATATATTATACATGCATAATGAAAAGTTACAGATAGCTGACCCTTCTTTCAAGACACATGAACAATTGCAGATTTGTGAACAACCAGTTAGCCAATTGTTTTATGAACAACATTTATTACTCACAATGGAAAAACATCACAAAATATACTGAAAAGCATTCAACAAGAACATAGGTTCAGGAAGTTAAACACTCTCATAGTTAACGAAACACAGCTGAAAACGAAATAGTTCCCCTTCAACCTTGATCATTTAATCACATTGATACATTCCACAGTTCGCTCTCTCTAGCAGGTAAAATTGCAGTTTTTGATTGTAAAACAAAATAGTTCCTCTTACAAGCAAATGGTTTACAAGTTTTTCCAGGGAAAAAGTCCCTCTCTAAGTTCTACTTTCAAATATTTAAACTACAACTGCAGACTGCTTGGGCTACCCCCCAAATGTCTGACCTTTCAGTTCCTCAACGCTTCATATTCTTCTACCTTTTCTGTGCATGCTCGTGATTAGCTGAGTGACTGCCGGACCTTTCAGAGCTGCTCCTCTGTCACTATTCATTTTCTCCTTTTCCTTCATTTGTCCTCCTTGCGATCTTGTTAGTTTTGGCCTTGCCTCTACCAAACGGTCCGTCTTCCTCCACGCCGTGATAGTTTGACTGATCTCCTGAACCCACCTGCAATCAATAGACAAGTATCATTCATTGGGATGGCATTTTAAACATTAAAATTAACCACCTGAAACAGCTAATCCACAAGAAAACGGCTAGGTGCATCTCTCGATCTAGAAAGAGTTTTGATTAAGCCCTTGGTAGGAAACTTCTAGATCGGCAGTCGGAAGGCTTTGACATCGGATGTGAAAAGGCTATCCTAGCCGTAACGGCGGAAAATACAAAGGCTAAAATCACGTGAAACACGGGCGGGAAAAGCTAAATCGGAAGTCGGACGACTTTACACTTCGGAAGCTAAAGGACTTTGAGAGTCGCAACGGCGGAAAGGAAAAGAGTTAGAGACACCCAAAACGTGGGCGAGAAAAGGTTTTAGTCGGAATTCGGAAGACAATTAACTCGGGAGCTAAATGACTCTCCTAGCCGCAATGGTGGAAGAGAAACAACTACGGGTCCGTGACGAAAAAGAGTCAACACGCATCGGCAGGCGGATCGCTTTGGACTTCGGGTGCCAAACCGCTTTGCGAGCCGCAACGACGGAAGAGGAAATGGCTAAGGTTTCCGATTAAACAAAAAAAAAGACGTCCAATCACTTAGAAAAACAATAAGTGTTCGAAAAGCCCAAAAAATTCAAAAGCAGTAAAAAAACCATTTCACCTTCAAAACAGTGACCCATCAGAGAACAATTAGCAATGCTAAACTCAACTCCGTGACCCGCTGCAAAATTCAAACACAAACAAAATCCAACAACAGTCTGCACATAAATCGTTAAGAATATCCAAACTTAAAACTTGATCAACATTCAAGGATAAAACGACCTGAAGCAATATTCCATCATGAGGAGGGGCCCAAAATTTAAGAGATTTGGGGAGAATAGTTGCAGCTGCAACAGGAACATACCTATTGTCAATGCAAGGATACATGTGCAGGATATCGACACTCAGGGGAAAATCCCCTCCCGGTAAAAAGGGAAACAAGTTGCGAAGGATATAAAAAATGGCTCTGCATGGCTAGACATGAAACAAGCTTGGGCTATATGGCTAAAACGCAATGTCAGGGAAGCCGGAATAAAGCTCAATAAGGCAGGAAAAGCTCATGATAATGCATTCACAACTTGACATGAGGGAGTCCTGAGGGAAATAGGCCAGCAAAAGATCAAGAGGAGTATGAGGCTCTTACGAAATGTCATGGCAGTACTATACAACGGACTCCCACACCCTAAAGGAGAAAACGTTAGCATGGGCACCAAATGCAAATAAGGCGGTAACTAGGGTACCCATGTAAGGTGAAGCTCTACCACTCATATCATGCCACTTCTAAAATAGCAAGAAGGTTTTGTGACATAATAGAGTGGGTTCGTACCTAAGGTCATGATGAAATGGTCATAAGGTCATGCCAAATGCAAATGGTGATGAAAACTAACCTATATGCCAGTTTAGACATGATACCTGAGATCGGCACGAATGGGTCAATCCAATGGATGAAACGACATTGAAAAAGTTCCTCTACATCATGAATTATGTCAAAAACGGTCCAAAATGGTTAGAAATTGTCGAAACTATAGGAAAGGGGGTAAAATTTTTCAAATATTTGAAAAAATTCTATAAACAATAAACAATTCAAAATATTATAAAACATTTGAAACTTTTACCCATTTGAGCTCATATTTTCAACAGCGAATTCCAGGAGATCCAGCCGGCGGAATCCACCACCGTTTCTTCCAGGTATTTACCCATGCTCTTCTCTTTCATTTTGATGCAATTTTTATCAAATTCCATGGTCAATTCAGTTTTCTAGGCCAAACTAAAATGGGCGCTGTGGCCCATGTGAAAATCAAGGGTTTTTCCATGTATAGGGTTGGATATACGCAGAAAATGCCCCCAAAGCCGCGTACATATGAGGCTGTTTTGAAAACAGTCGCGTATGAGGCTACGCATAAGGTTTTTTCAATAATCTAATGAGAAAATTTGCAATTTCTTGTGCAGGATGGTACTAGAGTGGAGAGAGAATGAACATGGTGAGGTAGAGGAGGCAGTAAGGGCCGATCTAATGGCTCAACAAGCTCTACATGCATGCAGACTCTATAAGTTTTGGTGTCTTGGTCGCTTGAGAACCAAACCAAGACTATTGCAGATGCTGGTGGATTACTGGGATCCAGACTCTGAGTCCTTCCAGATAGATGGGATGTCCCTCACTATAGAGGTGGAGGACATATACTTCATTACTGGGCTTTCTTGACGAGGGGAAGTGGTGAACCTTCGTTCTCATGGTGGGCCAGGAGTTGGCCTCACTATCGATGAGTACATTATGGTGTACTGCTATCCAGACACAGAGAAGGTGGGGAGTCAAGTCCCTACCAATGCTATACAGGTGCTGGGCCTAAAGGCCATACTATTGACATTGGGCATGATAGCAGGCTTGGAATCACTCCACCAGGCCTCGTGGCATCTGATGTTCTATGCAGTGGAGTGCATGAGACCCATGATTTATGACTGGAGCACTACACTACTGAGCAACATGAAACATCAGCTCAGTGAGTGTAAGGCAGGAAGAGTGTGGAACTTCAGGTTCAGCAATATATTGAGCACGTTTTTCTTCAAGTGTGTTCTAGGATTGAGCCCCAGAGTGGACATTCCTCTTCACGGGGTTCGAGATCCGACCCAACGACGTTGGGTAGATGCGATGCACAGATTGGGGGAAGGTAGGGTGGCCAACCCCTATCCAGCTGACTTATTTCCATGGTGGCGATGACAAATAGTTGCCATCAATGACTGCCCCTATGCGGGGATAGATTTTTGGGGAGACCTGGACATGCCGCTACCACCAGGATCGGCATATGGCGATATAGGTAATGAAATTCGACCCTCTCTTTTTTTTTTTTTATAAATTTTTTGAGTTATTTAATTTTTGTTGTGTTTTCTGATTATATGGAATCAAAAGCCATAATTTTGCGTGACAATACATAGTGACATCTTCCATTTGTGTGTAGATGTGGGACCATGACGGCCAGAAGGCTTCCCTCGTCATAGACGGAGGGAAGAGGAGATGATATAACGGGTGTGGATGCGGAGCGGATGCTCCAGAGCATTCATACCAATTTTGTGAGGTTGACACACAGGATTCCCATGGTGCAAGTCGAGGACTTCCCTGAGGCTATGCAGCGCCAGGTGGTGGGTGTACCACAAGCATGGGTGCGATTGTTCCGACGGCTAGCTAGAGTCATAGTGACCTTCCGTGATCACAACCCTCCTCCTCCTCCACATGATTAGAACCTAAGAGTGTATACATTTTGTACTACCGTGTATTATATGTTGGTGGTTCGAGAGCCCCAATTTTGTATCATGACACTATGTATTACCACATTTTGGATGTTATATAGAAAGTTTTATGGTGATCGGTTTATTTATTTACATGTGTAAAAATTGTGTTTTTGATGAATTTACTGTGTATGAAACAAATGCCAATCTAACACGTAGTTAGCATATGAGTCAGCAACTTGATTATTAATTCTAGGAATGTGTATGTATGTTATATTGTCAAATTGCCGTTCTAATAATCTCACATGTAAGAATCTTCTTAATAACGTCGAATCTCTAACATGGTACAAACCATTAAGCTGTGACACTACTAACTCTGAATCAAGACGTACCTCAAGAGAGAGAATGCCATGTGAAATGGCATCTCGTAGAAGCTCAATAATGGCAATATATTCAGTAACATTGTTGGAAGATGGCCACAGACATACGCCTCTTGAAGACAGTACCTAACCCATAGGAGTATAAATCACCCAAGCAGTAGAGGCTGAGTGTTGAGTGTGACAGCTTGCACCATCCGTGAATCCTATGTAGGTGGAAGATTCCATTGACATCTGCCAAAAGAAACAGAAACTAATCACAAACCCAATCACTATAAGAAAAAAGACCTAACTATGCAAAACTGTACACTAATATACAATAAGCAGCCTTGGCTGAAAATCATGCATAGTACTTCTTGAGATAAAGCCCATTTCTAGGCTCTGCCAAGGCCATTCCTTCGTAATCCACTAACTCATAAGCACCCTTCTCTAACACCTGTTTGACCACGTAAGGACCCCGCCACATGGGATTAAATTTTCCTGCCCCCAAGGGTTGTTTTGGTTGATCCCATAAAAGGACCAAGTCTCCCTCACTAAACCTCCTTGGGAAGATAGACTTATCGTACTGGACCTTTACACGACGTTTATTTTCTTCTAGAGCCACCAAGGCATCCTGATGCTGCTCATCAAGTTGCTCAAGGTGGACCAAACGCTCCTCCAATGGTGAAGTGTCTGGTAAGAGTTCTATAGCTAGCTTCAAAGAAGGAATCTTGCATTCAACCAGCAATATCGACTCCATTCCATGTACAAGTTGATATGGAGAAAAACCCATGGCAGTCTTAACAGCGGTTCAATATGCCCACAAAGCAGGATATAACATGATGTGCCAATTATTCTTGCTTTGTGCAATGGTTCATTGGAGAATGGATTTGAGTGATTTATTCACTGCTTCTACCTGTCCATTCGCTTGAGGGTAGTAAGAGGAGGAATGCTCTTGCTTGTACCCTAACTTTGATGACAACTCTTCCATCATACGGTTCTGAAAGTGCGAGCCATGGTCAGTGAAAAGCTCTTTCGAAATTCCAAATCGAGTAATAATTTGGTTGAATACGAAGTGGGTGGCTGTCTCACCGTCAGATTTAACTGTAGGCATAGCCTCAGCCCATTTCGTGAAGTAAGCAACAGCCACTATAATATGATGGTGCCCCCAAGTCGAAGCTAGGTTGCAATCCATAAAATTGAGCCCCCACTTAGTGAAGGGACCGATGATGATAATGGGATGTAATGGGGTAGGTTTCGAGTGCATATTATGTGTGAACACCTGGTAAGGGTGGCATCTCTTGACCGCATCAATACAATCCTTAAATATCGACGGCCAGAAATAACCCACTCTTAAGATCTTTTGAGCCATAGAAATCCCAGATAAATGACCACCACACACCCCTCCATGGCAATCATTCAGCACTACCTCAGCCTCTTCACGAGTTAAACAACATTGTAAAATGAAATCTACCCCATGGCGGTGTTGAGTCTCAAAAATGTCCCTTTTTCATCCACTTTATCTTCCCTATTCCTTACATTTCATCATCCCATTACCCTTTTATCATACCATTTCCATACAT
>LPNX010319188.1:29557-43310 GCA_001517045.1 Pseudotsuga menziesii | reverse complement strand
TTTCTTCCTCCAAAATTAATGAATATTATTTTATTATTTTAACTATTATTTTATTATTTTCCTTAGGAGGCCCATTTTAGACCCCAAAATTCCTCTAATACCTAGGCCTCCTCCACATAGTCCTACAGCAATGAATTTAATTGATGTAGGCATGGATAATTTTTGTACTTTTCATCAACATCCTCATTCTAAGAAGAATTTCCCTCAATGGATAAATTCTTTAACATTGGTAATGAATCAGTTATTGGACTCCAAACTAATAGAAACTGATAAGCAGGAAGAAAAGGACAATCAATCCACAAAAAAATATGAGGAGGATACTCTGGTTTTATGGGACTATGTCTCATTGTTTGATACAGAAGAGGAAGGTTCTCTGAAACAAGAGGAAACATCAGAAACCAATGTGACAACAAGAAGTCAGGATTTGTTAAAAGAAAACAATTCAATACTTTTAAAGATCAAGAAACTTCAGGAAAATATGAAGAAGATACAAAAGAACACTACAAATGTTAAAATACCAGAATTTACCATTTCAAGTCAAGATCCAAAGAAAATTAACATACCTATTAAGCCTGTTGAAGATAAAATTGATAATGTCAAGATAAATCTCAAAGAGCATGAGATGGGGTATGATATTGTGGAAGAAATTAAAAGGGATAAGGAAAATATCTCATTGTTTGAAATGTGTAATGTACCTCAATAGAAAGAGAAATTGTTAAAAGCACTTGAAGTACCAGAAGAAGAGCTTCCCACTAACAACCAACCAGAAGAACAAGTTGTTGAAGCAAGTGTGGGAGGTAAGTCTAAGTTTAAAACCCCACCATTTCTCCTAACCTTTGATATTTTCAACTATAATGTGCACAACTGTTTATTAGACTCAAGTGCATCAATCATTGTTATGCCATTTTCAGTATGCAAAAGAATTAATGGAAAACCTAAACCATCCACTTGGCAAGTTATTCAATTAGACAGGACAATTGTGAAAGTAATAGGAGAAATGGAAGATGTTCTAATTCGCTTATCTGCAAATGAGAAGGTATGTTAGTACATCCATATTGTAGTAGAAGACATACCTGATGTTTATGGACTTGTTTTGAGTCGAGATTGGTCAACAAGGCTAAATGGATACTTCGCATCAGATTGGTCACATCTATGGTTGCCTCATAAGGGAAGTCCCAATCAGATAAGAATATTAACAAAGCCTCACATGAAGTACAATGTTACTCAATTGGAGGGAAAAAATGAACCAGTGAATTCTTTGTTGGGAAATTACTTCATTGAATTAGAGCCGAGAAATTACCAAGCTGAAGAAGCCCACAATATATATGAATCCCAGCCCGATATCCTTCGATTTTCACGGGCTGATGAGATTGGTTGTAAAATAGTAGATTTAGTTTCAAATGTAGTTTTCAATTTAAGTTCTATAGTACTAGATAATGGGTAGGCCTTTTCAAATTGCAGTCAATCCTAGCCGCTCAACTCACAAGTTGCAAGATTTATAGGGGTGGGAAGAGAACTTACCAGTTAGTGGTTTAGTTCTCCAACTTTATGTTTCTTGATTTTCATTTCTTGGTTGTCTTGTACATAAATAAACTGATTGCCTTTTTTTGTTTTGATTTGCTTATTTTTGTTTATTTTAGTTAGGTTTTGATTGATTTTAATAAAGAAGCAAACTTTTGGTTGCATGGAGTTCATCAGAATTATGGATTAACTAAAATCCTTGATTATAAGACTGTGTACTATTGATTATTTAAAAGAACTTCTTCTAGTTCAGCAGTTTTCCTAAATGGCTATGAACACATTGAAGTCATACTTAATCCTTGTAAAATAACTCAAGATCAAAAGGTCTGGAATACTATTTTGAGGCTCCATCCATATCACATTTAAAAATTTCTTAGGGGGTGACAACAAAAGACCCATGGAGAGGAAGCATGGAAAACAGTATATTATATTTAAATGATCCCATGCCAAGAATTGAAAGCCAAAAGGCAAATAAGAGTAAAAATATCCTAAGAAAAGAAATATGTATCAAAACAAAGTCACTGAACCATATGAGTACAAGATTGCCAAAGTTCTTCTCCATCAGTGAGCTGAAAATTATACATCTCTCACACAAAAGGACACTATGGATAGAGGAGCCTGAATAAAAAATTCAGAAGGCATGCAAGAGGACTTAGAAAGGACAAAAAGTCCAAAACCACAAAAGTGCAAAATGGCATGGGAATGAGGAACAAATGAATATTTTTATTTACCATATGTTACAATCCTGTGGTGTCCAAGCTGGGAGCTACCCAAAGACAGAGATAAAAATGAAACACATATTACTTGCCTCAAAAGAGTTATCTAGACTTTGAAATATTGGTTCCCATTATCCCTAAATTGGACTATCATAAATGATTAAAGTACATGCATCTACCATTTGGGAAATCCAGACATTTAGAAGAATTCAGCATGTTAGTATTCATTGTCAAAACAGTCTGTTGCTCAAAGAAGAAGTTGTCGAGAGATCTGTATTCACCAATTAGTCACCAATTGTTGCAGCTACAACCTTTTTTCGCAAATTTTTAAAATTTTGGACCCTCCTTTCGATTTTATCTGGCACAGGTTTGTTTGATTTTTTTAAATCTGTCTTGGAAGTCCAATTTTTTCCACTTAAATTGATCTTTGAGGTAAAAAACATAGAAGACTGTGGAGCTTAATGTTTGATTTTCCATTAACTATTTTTTCTCTATTGTTTCAGAGGTTAAATGATCTAGTATTTCCATTTCCCTGCGAATATTTCTTAACGATTTTTTATTTTTCTATGATTTTATTTATTGCGCTCCTAAGTCGGTTGAATAATGAATCAGGGCATTAGTCTTCTATGCCGCCGATGTTTCAGAAGGCAAACAACGAATGTCCCAATGATTAGTCTTGTTTTTCGCCAATGCACTTCATATCCTTTGTTTTATTTCTCAAGACTTTTTATTTTAACTGTCGGCGATTTTGTTTTATCACTGTTGAGTTTTAGTTCTCTATGTTACCAATGTTTCGAACGAAAATTGATAAGTGACCCAGAGAATAGTGTTTCCAATTGCCGATGCTATAGTGATTAGTCTCTTTGATCACCGATGACTTAGACATTTGAGCTCCAATACCTTTTTAGTCGCAATAATACTTTTTTATCGCCACCATTGCGGAGAATGTTGTGGTTTGAAGTTTCGATGCTATAGTGATTAGTCTCTCCAATCGCTGACAGAGTAAGTAGAATGTTTCTTTTATATCTCGCCAATATTGCATTGTGGGAGTTAGTTTTTAATGCTTCCGATCGCTGATACACAATCACCGCGATAATAGTTCTTGGAATTGCTGACACTGTGGAAGAGTTTAGTTGTGAAGTGCCGACACTGCGGAGATATTGAGGTGTGGTTCGTTGACCCGTAGCATGTAGAGTTTTTGATCGTCGACAGTTTTATGATTACCGAGACCCGCAATTGGTTTGTCACCCGCCATTGCGGCTGTCTAGTGGACTATTCCCCCAATGTTTAGTGTTGTCAACTGTCGACCTTTAGCTTTTATAGCTTCTGATTGCTGACACTGCAGATGTGCTTAGAGTTGATGCTCCGACCCATAGTATGTAGATTTTTCGACGCCGATAGATTTAGAGTTCCCAATTACCAATGATTTTAAGTTATCGTGGGATTCGTAGTGTGTTCACTGTCCGTCGTTGTGGCTGTGAATAGGAATATTCTCCTAGCATCTAGTGCTTCCGACTGCCGATGGTTATATACATGCAGAGCAGTATTTTATCTTTTTTATGTGGGTTTTGGTCGAGTCAAGGTTTTTTTCGAGATGAAGAGCGCAGTTTAGGGTTCAGTGTTTTGAGGATTGGCGGTTACATTGTTATGGTTCATGCTTTCATCGGCAGATTTCAAGTTAGTCTAGATGTGACCTGGATTGAGATGAAGAGTCTATTCTATCAGGCTTGTGATTTTAGTTTTGGATACTGGACTTAGAGGATTTCAAGACACAAACTTGCAAGATTTCTTTGCCTTGTCATTCTTTCTTTTCATGCATTAATATTGTGTATAGTTTATTTTACAGAATGCATATGGAGGAGGTAAATAGATTGATACATTTTTGTTATTTTGGTAAAATATTAATGATCTAAGAACATGCTGTGTTTATGATAGAGATTTGGTTGAAGAATGAAGAACAAGAAAGGAAGAGAGTTGCAGAGGAAGCAACAAGGAAGGAATAGGAGGAAATAAAGAGAAATGAGGAAGCAGAGATAAAGAAAAGAAAAGAAGAAAGTGAAAGTCTGAGATTAACAAGATCTCAAAAAGACTAATAGATTATTGAGCAGATCGATAATAGTAGAGGCTTGGGCTTGGAAAAAGCTCATCAGCGACCAAGCTAGTCCCTCTTCATAAACCGCTCTTAAATTTTAATTTAAATATAACATGTTGTATAAATTATAGGCACATACTACAAGACAAAAAATTTAGAACTAAAAGGTTGGGGTAGCCCAAAGGTTTTTCTTTTTTGTATAAATAAAGTAGAGTTTAGATGTAATGGAGGGATTTTTCCCAGATCATTTGTGAGAGTATATTGTAAGAAGAACTATTTCCTTTTGCAATAAAGAATTACAAGTTTCTTGCTGGAGAAATCTTGGTGGAATGTTTCAAATGTTTTGTTATGGATCAGTTGAATGTGAACTATTTCGTTTTCAGCTTATGTCCATTAACTGTGAGATCGTTCTAACTCATTCAATCTATGTTCATGTTATGAATGCACTCTAGTTTATTCTATGAAATTTCCATTGTGAGTAATGAAGGTTGTCATAAACAATAAGCTATCATGTTGTTCATATTTCTATTGATGTTCATGTGTTTTGAAATAAGTATCAGCTATCTGTAATTTTTCTTAATGCATGCGCAGAATTACATTACTCATTGATAACTGATAATTTTGCTCCCTAGGGATAGGTTAGTTAATTAAATTTAGTTTCTTGTTGTGTGTGATTTAGATGCGAGATAGTTAATACAAGAGGTAAGAACCTGTGCATCACATTGTGACACTCGTTATCTCTATCAATATGCATTTTTACATAGGCACTTGCACATCATACTTAAACACAAAAAACTAAAAATATACACGGTGGATCGGGCCGTAACTAGTAAAACGTTTTAATTTTTTACTTGATCTACGGTAGCTGGGCCGTAAACCAGATGGATTCCCCATACCAAAAAACAACGGTCTAGTTGGGAACGTTTGTTGGGGAAAATCCCTAACTGTTGTTACGTGTGATTTTCTAGGCCTCAACAATACATTTAAATAAAAGCATTGTGTTCTCTAAATTTCTAGATATGTACTTTTATTGTTTTTGTTCTTGTAAGTAGAATATGAATCAATTGTAAAATTAAAAATAAAACATTTTACCAAATAAATGAGCAAATAACACTGTACTAATTCTCTATTATCTATCAATTTTGTCTATTATTTATATATTTGTTAATGCTCTTTTACATGACTCTGTAAACCTTATCATTTTGGCATGTTTTATTGATAATTGATAATCGATTAGATTAGATAAATGATATTTTTCTTTTGATTTTATCTTAATAGATTGGATAAAAGCATCTCCCCATGGTGTTTGCAAGTGTAAGAAATATTTAAGGTGAATTCACTCCATAAGCCTTACCTTTTACGTATCACCACAATGCACTCCCAAAACTATTGTCAATGTGTTATTCACAAAATGTGGTGCATCTTCCTACTTCTATGCCACTTTCTAGTGTACAAGGTGTTGAAAATGTTAAAACACTTAAGTTTCCTAGCATTTCCATTGTACACGTGGATATGTATATCATTTCATTGTAACACACAGATGCATGGGAATACTGAGAAGAATAATAAGTTGGGAATATTTTGTTTCTATTGAGAAACCTTGGAATTGATTGCAAATTTATTACTCAACCATTACCATGTGTTCCTTGAACAAATTAACTCTAGTCCATAAATCATGCCATGAAAATAATTAATAAGTTCAGTTTATCAACTATTAAGTAGTGGGTGATGATATGCGTAGGTTTTCAATCAAACAGTAAACAAAAACTTACATCTTGTCATTTACATTGGCTATGGTCTCCATGAGGGTTAACTACATGAAGTTTCCATCTGGTTTGATTGATAAAGAAATTTAGATAATTTTCCATATGATTTAATTTGTAAAAAACCATTAATCATTTTCCATAAAAGAAACCTATATTATTTTGTTAGAATAATCAACCCATAGTTTCCCATATTTGACATTAATTAAATCATTTTTGTCTAATTCCTAGATTCCTAGATTCCCTCTCCATGCTAGTTGAGTTCTACATGTTCCTAGAAGCCAATCCTTGATAAAATGGGTCATGGAGCGCTTTGGAATTATCCTAGAAACATATTTAGCAATTCTGCTTTATTCCTAGTTCCTTAAAGTGCATATCTATTTTTTCTTAAAGTTGCCTTGCTTTATAGCAGTTTTAAGGCATAAAGGAAAAGCTAGTTTAGGGGAACTTTCCTTGTTTTTTTACCACATTATATTCCTTCCGTTTCTCCAAAAAAAATCATGAATGAGTTGTATTTACACCACTTATTATATTCCCCACTTGATTTAGCTAAATCTGAGGATCTTCATAGATTTGGAAAGTCCTTTTTGCACCTATGGGGGATTTGACTTGATTTAGTAAGCCTTCTTTTTTACCAATTCAAATAGCGACCTAGTGCTTTTGAATATATAATGTAATTATATATTTGAGCAGACTATTACTTCATATGGTTGTCTTATGTACACTTATTTAATATAGGATTAAGTTATGCTCCAATTTCAATTTCTTTCTGTGTGAATTTTGCATGTTTGATTAGCAATTTTGTGAGTGTAATTGATATATCTATTGGGTTCAATTTCCACATGGTATCAAATACTTTGTAGATCGATTTTGCTCCTTCCAAATTGTTATTTCAGGTTTGACATCACTGACTGGGAGCGCATTCTGCTGACTGAAGGGCACAGGAGCTGAGATACAGACCAATCTCAAAGGATGATCTTGAATCCATTCACTTTCTTCGAATGGAAAGATGATATGGAGATATTGTTGAGAGATAAATTTCTCTATAGGGTTACCATGGCTACTAAGACAGAGCCCAATGCAGCTGCAGAGAAAATCAAATGGCACAACAGGAGGGATGAGGCCTATGGTCTTTTGTGTTTAAGTATTTAAAGAGACCTCCTCTTTCATCTTGATTGATTGACCTATCCTAATGAGGTGTGGGAGAATATTGAATGTATTTTTGGAAATAAATATGAGATGAGAGGACATCAAATCGAGAATGAATTGATCTCCTTGAGTCCCAGTGGCTTCGAATCATTGCAACTCTATTTTACCAAGTTTAAGGCCCTTGTTTTGCATTTAAAACAATGTGGGATTGAAAAGAAGGAGGAGCAACTAGTTTTGACCATTCTCTAAATCTTGGTCCTATCTATTCAATGTTTGTTTTGACCGTATATGCCACTAAATTGACATATTGAACCTGGAAGATGCCTAATCTTGTTGAGTTCATGAAATCCCTCACTCAAGAGCAAGATAAATTGGTGATGATGGGCACCATCAAACCTTCCAAAGACCAAGATTTCATTGTTGGAGATTCGAAGGTGGATTCAAAAAGAAAGAAAAAAGCTAAAAATCCACCTGAGCAAAAGAGAGACAAGTCAAAGTCCCAAGAGGAGTCCTCAGGATCCAAGAAGTACCCCCAGAAGAAGAAGAACAAAGGAGAAATGAGCAAGTGTGCATACTGTAGTAAGGGATATCATCGTGAGAGATCTTGTATGAAAAAGAAAACTTACATGTTGACCCAACTCGTGCAAAAGAACAACATATTTCTTCCCGACTGCTCAAAGAAGAGGGAAGGAGGATCAAATTTAGAAGACAAGGAGAGAGTACATGCTTTGGTTGCTGGCACCTCGAGCTCACCTAGATTCATCATTGATTCTAGAGATTCTAGACATATGGTTTCAACAAGGTATATCTTTTCCTCTCTTGACATGTCGAAAGGTCCACCTATAGTTTTGGGAGATAAATCTCTGACTGACAGTATGGGAAAGGGTAGGATTGATCTTGACCATGGTAATTTCAATAATGTGTTGTATGTTCTAGGTCTTTCCTCTAATCTCTTGTCAGTGTATCTGATGACTGACACTGGGTCTCCAAAGAAAGTCATCTTCTCCCCCAATGAAGTTGAAATCACAGAGAAGACACAGAAGGACATGAAGCTCATTTTCAAATGCCAGACCGACCGGGTGATATGGTACAGGGTGCAATTCCAACCTCCCTACCTCCATTAGCAACTTCACACCGAAGAACTCCAAAATGTATACAAATCGATGAAAGTCTCATTGGCCCACTTGAAGGTATGCTGTCTAAATGCAATATTGCATATCAAGCTCAACAGATACTTGTCAACTATTTTGATTCTAAATGTGATGGAGATAAATGTAAATTATTTATATCATTGTTAAAATCTAGGTCTATGACTGTTGTTAGGAAAAACTTAAGGATAAAGATGATAAATAGTTCTGAACCAAGTTCTTATGTTGTTAGAATTTTGGTAGATGCATTTAGTAATATTGGAAAGAAATATCGTTCAAAGGATCGCAATGCAACTCACCATGTGTTGTCACAATCAATCATGAACAAAATCACCAGGGCCCTTCGCTTTCTTAAGCCTACATCCAAACTTATAGGATTGGATATCAAAGCAATCCATAGGTATTGTTCTAGAAGAGAACAGCTTGACTCTGGTGAAACAGATGTCCGGTCCTTCGTTGGCATCTTGCCATGCTTCGATATGAAGCTCATTGATGTGGTAAAGGGACTGGTACATTAATGAAGCTCATCTCTTTCAAAGTTGTTGCTCGAGGCCATTCATGAAATGGCAGGTACATTAACAAAATGATAAAATAATGTGCAGGACATACATAATGTGCAGGATATAGTCATAACCATTATTTTGAATCAACCTTATAATACTAAGATAATTTTAGGTTTGATGTGTATCCCATGTATTCGTTAGATGAAAGACATCATGCCAAACAATAATTTTATTTATGTAGACCACACAGGTGCATCACTTAGGTGTGTCAACTTCGTGCATCCTTTAAACGTTTGTTAGGTTGTTATGTGGGTAAGGTTCTTTTGTATTCCACCAAGTTGGATCAGTTGCTTAGCTATACTGGGTGCTTATGTGTATTAGGTATGTTCCATCTTTGTGAACACAATTTGACATTGTTAATATAACATTGTATATGCAATTGGATCATGGTAAAAAACAATTAAAATGTACATTTTTGTCATTATGTAATATTGTAATTGTGCATTGTTCTCAAATTTATAAGTGATATCTCCATGCAATCGTAAAATCTATAAAAAAATGGGAACATTACACATAGAAACATTCTTTGCCACACTTGTATAATCACACTTAAAATACTGAACCATGAAGATCTCAATAGCCTTGATATAAAATAATTTTAATGTCATGAAAGTTATAATACAAAAATAGAAGGCCTATCTTTGGCCTATCAATGTACATGTATCAAAAACATATTTGATGTACATGTGCAAACAAAATTACATCTGTACTGGACCACGCCCCTATGTTCTAACTCTGGATTCTACATAAAAATACATATTTGTCCTGGACTAACACATCAAAAACCTATCTTTCTCTTGTTTTTCCCAGACCCTGATGCTTTTCGGCTCTGTCTATGACCACTATGCATCTCTGGCGATTGCAAATCAATGAAAATATTTCTTGATCAGGTAACTGAACTAGTACTGTCCATCAATAACAAAGTTTGAAAATTTAAAATATGACTCAATTGTAAATAAAACAAAGGCTTACTACATCCGTCAGGGGTATAGGTGCCTCTAGTGGTGAGGGTATAGGTGCCTCTGCTTTCCTCCACCTTCCATAGAACCTCTCTGCCATGCTTCTCTGCGAATAAAAAAAATATGTCAATTATCTCAAGAATTATCAACATGTACATGAATGAGAAAGTACTAATCAATTATGTAAAAAATGAACATCTCACTGAAAAAACCATTTCTAGGGGATTACGCTGGGACTCTTTAGTAGTAAGAGGATCTGTAAATTGAATGTCAACCTCAATTGCATGCACTAATGGACCAGGGTGTGGCTACATTCACCAAATTATTAAATAGTTAGACATCGTGCATGTCCATAAACAATACAAATGAAATGTACAATTACAAATATTCAAGTAGATGTACCTCAGTGTGACTTATCCCTATTGTAGATGCAACATTGATTGCAGCATCAACAATCCCACTAAGGTTTGGCACAAATGAATCTATATCCTGATGCTGTAAACATGTGAATTAAATAACATTAAGAAAAACCACTTGTGAAGTGAATTCATAGCTAACCAACAACTACCATTGGAAGTGTGTACATTACCATGGGATGAGTAGGTTGATTCTCATGCACACCCGCTCTAATCAAGGAAGAGGGTTGTGTGGTGTAGACAACCCCCTTATCTATGTTTGGACTATGAGTAGATCCAAACCAAAGAGGTGGTGCAGAGATCTGCGATGACGCCTGCATTCATAAAGTGTTACCATAGTTAGACATGGATTTAAATGGATGGAATAATATGTACTGAAAAACTAACATGTTGTAATATACTTACCCCTTCCCGGGACATATCTCCACCATGGGAGTGACTACTTCCATCAATTTCTTGCCCCTCTTCAGATGCTAATAGCATCTGCAAGTTTAAAAATTATAAATATTAGTGATCTATAGGAGTGTACAGTAAGAACTTTAAATAATTCGAACAAGATTCAGTCATAACCCATGTACTTACATTCTTCAAGTAATCGTAAAATCCACCTTGGACTATGTCATTGATATCAATGTTTCCAGCATCACGTTCTAAGTGGGGTTCCTGCAACTTCAAAAATTGTAAATATTAGACAATTTAATAAATTAATCAAGACTAACACATGCATTAACAAAATTATATGTAATAGAAAAATGACAAGTGTTTAAATATTACCTCAATGGTGGTTGTTTAGGCCTCGGGTATAACCACACCAGGTGTAGTAAACCCCCGTGAGAGGCATCAATCTCCTACAAGAGTAAATATTGCATATATTACGAATCTTTTAATATGTTACATATAGTATGGAAAAATTAAAAATTGAACAATAACAGAGTTTTAAAACAATGTCCTTACCTGATCACCAGTCATCGTAGTGGTACCATGTCTTGGTCCAGGACCATAACAGGGTCCCCCACACGATGTGCAGACATGTGGCTCGCTCTAAGGCACATGGGATGTCGGTCTATCCCCACCAAGAGATGTCCCTCCACCACCAGTAGAGGAAGAAAGTGCTCTCTGGTCAATAGTGGTCATGTGTCAAGAGACCATCTCAGCTAGAGTAAAAAATGCCTCCTGTGTCTAGGAAACCATGTCATGTGTAGGAGGGATGTCTTCCCTCGGTAGCTGGGCACAGGGTGTAGGTATATTTGGATTGGAATCTCTATGCCTAGAATTGGGTCAGTGTTGAGACATCCCCCTACCAACTCCCTGGAAGCCCAACATGTCAAAATAGTTGACATGTTTCCCCATCACAAACTTTGCATACAATTTTTGGAGGAAGTACATCAGTACTTCCCTATTGTTATGAGGGGGAATGTCAGAAACCATGTACCACCTATCCATCCAATTGTCTTTGATTGGTGGAAAGGTGCACCACTTAATAGAAATATGTGGCATGTTGATCTACGGAATGTCATCCGTCCCATGCAGTCTAAACAATGAATAGATGTGTTGTTTTGTTATTTTGAAATTTTTTACCTTGTTGTAACTTAATCCATCAACATATTGTTGTCTTTTCCTCTCCCCGTAAGATACGATGCTATACAAAGCATCATTTGATCTTGCGATCGTTTCAACAATAGACAACAAAGAATCTGATAAGGAGCGGTGGAGCTCATCTCCACCCCTCCAAGCATAACCAATCTCTCTCAAATGGGCAATAAACCTCAGTATCTCCACATTGTTATCCATAGTAGCCATTGCAATCATAAATACAATTAAAATATCATTAGAGATTTAAACACATGATATAATGACATATCTAAGCATTGAAAACTGTATAACTAATGTATGACAAATAACAACATATAAACTAAATCTATCATGTAAGTTTAAAAAATGATCTTGAATTTTACAGTAAAGAATTTAAACATTTAACATTTTTTCATTTCATATTTATGTCCAAAATTCAAGTATTAATTCTAATTTTTAAGTATGTATGTGTACATAAAGTGTCTTGAGTGCATATGTTGATTGCAAAGCTCCTATAGCTTATTTTAAGGCTTGGATTACGAAGTTTCATCGAAATTGTGAGGTGCTGACTATTACCTTTGTAGGACCAGCTCCCAGATTGTGGGTAGAGGCAACAACTAGACCCTAGAATAGGCAGCATAATGTGTTGTTGATGAATAAAATCCTAGTATAGGCAACGATTTTGTTAGATATGTAATTATTTGTTGTAGTGTGATGTTTTTTGGACTCCAAAGTCTATTTAGCATATCTTTATGGATTTTATGGTTGCAAGGGTTCCACTGGATTATATCATGTATTATAGTATGTGATTGGCATGTTTAATCAAATACATCAACCTACCCATGTATCTTCACATTCATAGAGTCTATTGTTGAACTTTATTGTCTTGACCTTAACCAAAAAGTACCTTTTGTTCAAGACGAAATATTTGTTAAAATCATGGGAAGCTTCTATACCTTATTTTAACACTTGGATTGGGAAGTTTCATAAAAAATATAAGGTGTTTATTGATGTTCTTGGAAGATCAACTTCGATATTTCAGATAGAGGCAAGGGATTTACCATGTTTGTTTATGTATTTTATGGGAATATATGAATTCTAATTGATTAATTTTTAGTTGTATGCAAGCTTGCAACATAATTTACAAACTTTACATATTTTTTAATTTTGGTTTGGATTCACAATAGTGAAGTTCGTTTGTTTTTTATGAGTTAATTGGGATTTTAGTTTACATTGGGCATGTAAATTACTTATGCAAACTTGCAATGTGCTTGACAAACTTTGCATATTTGTGGATTTTGGTATGGATTCACAAGGATCCTTGTGAATATGCACATGGAAATAGTGAAATTCATTTGTTTTTTGAGTTAATTGGGGTTTTGGTTTCCATTGGGAATGGGAATTTTGGGTATGAATTTTGGTAAATAATAAAAATTATTTATTTTTTATGATTAAATTGGGGAAGTGGTTTCAATTGGCCAATTACATTGGGGTTCTTGTTTCCATTGGGGTTTTTGTTTTCATTGGCCATAATTTAATTTATTTTGGTTTAATTTTTCAATTTAGGGCAAATGAATTGATGCACAAATAGAAAAAAACATGAAAAGAAATGAGGAAAATACCTCACAAATAGGAGGTTTATCCAAAGGTAGAGATGGATGGTTTTGGCACACCCAAAAACGTGTTTTCCCAGTCGAGATTTGCTCCAAAGTAGTCCAATAGCCGTGGGTTGAGGCAAAAAAGATGCACTTGACCTATTTAAAAAAAAATAGGCTTTCCAAAACGCGCATGCGATTTTGTTCACTAAAACAGAGGCGGGGTTTGCTTAAATAAAGTGGAGGTGCAATTTTGTTT